>NW_019091719.1:0-117792 GCF_001949145.1 Acanthaster planci | reverse complement strand
CTTGTGATGGACTTGAATACAACACTGGTTCGCACAAGGTGTCAGAAAAATTCCCGTACCTCCACCTGATGAGACACCAGATTGCGACGACGAGAATGATGACAACAGTCACACAGGAGCCGATGGTGATCCCCATGGCCCCAAGGCCTGAATTCGGGACCGCTGTGGGCACTGAAATGAGATCAGATGCAGCAAGATTATCCAAATGCTGGGGCAGATGTGAAGCAGCCTCAACCAAATATAAAGAAAAGGCACTGTCGTTCCTTCTGAGGACCTGAAAGGAAATCCTTAGAGCATTGGTAACACAAACATTGTAAGGACTTGCCCCAGTCCAACCAAGGTTTCTCTTACAGTGCAAAACAATTTTCGAGGATATTTCCAGTTGGGGTTATTCTGTCACAAAATGAAGAGAAGCATTCCAGAAAACCGCAATCAAAATGTAAGGCTGTTGTGAGCAGTTTACAGCATAAGTAAAATATGTTTGTCTTCACTTTTTTTAAGTGTGCAAAAGCAGAGTCCTCAACTGTAAACCACGCAACTGTGTACTATGCACACAGGAAAACAATTCTGTAAGCAAAAGGAAATTACAAGCAATTGCAACTTTTCGAAGGTTTTGTCAATTTATACATGTATCAAGGTTTCCGATTATAAAACTGAGAAATTTATATCTTAACCCTTACAGCCCTCTCTATCTTTGGTTTTATCTAAATGCATAAAATCTAAATCATAAAATTATCCTTCTTTCTACAGGTCAACAGAGACAACAGGGTCAACCCTATATATACCACGAACTGGCTCAGGCACAGTGAACATTAATGGGTCCGTCCAAACTCCCTCTCCAGCCAACGAGAAGACCCGCACTCGAGCCGAGTAGTTGCCGGGCTCCAGCCCGGCAAACTCGTACCCGCCCTGCTGGCGGAATCTGGCCGCTGACACACAGATCTCTACGCCTTTCGGCTTATTCTGGGAAGGGGGACAAAAATGGCAATTATCAACAGAAGGTAGACAAAAAAAAAGGGAGGAGCCAAAGCAACGTCCTCCCCCCAAAAAAGAGTGTACTATAAGAGTGATTTTTTTCAAACTTTGCTTTTGAAGAGCGAATGAAAAAGACTGATTAACTGTTTGGCCAAAGTACCGGTACAGGGAATGTATGTAGAGAACTATTAGACTAATTAGTGCGCTTACAGCTTCAAAGTCAGGTAATAAAAAAAACAGTGGAAGCCTGAGACGGAGCCGAAGTTGAGTATTGGAAAACGGCCCAGGTTTAGAGGGGCCGAAGCCCTCTAGCCTTATGACACAAGTGTGTGGAGCAGAGGAAAAAAAACGATGACAAATGAGATGCCTCTGCCGCTGGTCACCTGAAGAGCTTGTGCCTTGACTCCTAACTTAGCCTGTGTAATTAAAAGGCTTGGCAGCACTGGCAATATGTACTGTAAGAGGGCCCTGAATGCAGACCCAAGCCAATGCCATCCACAGGAACACGTTCTTACGTGTATCTGGCCAAAGCCAAGATTTATGGCATACAGCCTGAGTGACTTCTGGAGGGATGCAGAACAAAGGACTCGTTAGAGAAGACTTATGGTGCTTCTCTGAGGAGATGTATGTCTCTGAGGGCTTCTGATAGACCTCTGTGAACTTGCAACTGGTCCGAGGACTTATGATGGACTTCTAAGGACACATTGTGGGCTTTTGAGGATATATCCATGACAACAACGCTGGTTTTGCCCACCTCTGGGGTTGGAGTTGCTTCCTTGCCCACCACGTCTTCCCTGTTCTTCTCGCTGCCGGTTTGGTCACCGGAACCTGACGGGGGAGCCTCTCTGTCCTGGGCCTCGATCTTGTTGTAGACGATCTCGTGCAAAATGATGATGCCGTTGGGGGAGGGGGGCTCCTCCCAGCTAAGCTTGACCCGCCTGTTTTGGGGGTCTTTGGAGGTGACATTGGCCGTCAGGGAGGGCGGCACAGCATCAGCGTCACCTACAGTGGTGAAACCAGATTGATCAGCACATGACACTGACATCAAAAGCTTGCGTCAGTAAAGTCACTTAAAATGTGTAATCACATCCGGTGACAGTATGAAATCAATCTTGCAACTACAACAAAAGAGGGTACATCTTAAACAAAATTTCACATATCTGTCCATTGTGTGCACCTGACAATAAATCCCTTTTAGGTTGAATAAGTTTTTATTTAGCCACAGCTCCTTCCCACTGGAAAACACCTCATGGATTTTCAAAGTCATTACAAGCACAGCAAAATTTTAATGGGATCAGTCACATCAAAAGCAGTGTTTCTCTGGTAGTAATGGACTGTCATTACTTGAGTATACCAAAACCTGTTCGGGCAGAATCCTTGGTGGATTCAGGGTGGCCATAACCCCCCCCCCAAAAAAGGGCATTAATTTTGAAATTTAATGAAAGAAAGACAATGCTATTTTCACTACTTAATTTCCTTTAAAAAGGACATAAAACATCTCCAAAATGTGGCCTAAACCCTAAAAAAGCTGTAAAATGTTACACAAAAAAATTGGTTGGAATTTCTCCACACAAATTTGGTTATAGGTCTCCCCTTGAGCAGAGTGCAAAGTTGCCACTATTTTTTACCCTCTTAATATCGTATATGTGTTATACCGTAAGTATTGGTTGCAGCCCATGCTTTGAGACAACAACTGAAATATACACCGTATCATCGTCAGTGCAACTGTCAAATCATCCATCACAAGTCTCCCTTCAAAAATTGGTTTCATATCAAAGACCAGTCAAGTAACAGGGTGAACAACGACAACGGAAATGCTTTTGTCACAGTCCATTTGAAAAGCTGGAGATCTGGCTTAAGACTGGATGACTTGTGACAGATTTGCACGGACTGTCTCGGGCAAAAACAGAAACAAACCCACTCACGCTTTGGCAGCGTTCTCCCGAAGGTGGCCATCTTCAGGCCGCACGTCACCTTGTTACAGGCCTGGACCTCAACCATGTACTCGGTGAAGTGATCCAGTCCTTCCAGCACAAAGGTGGTGTTGGTCACAAACTGCTCCATGAAGACCAGTGGGGTGGGGGCTGGCGAAGTCCCCAGGCCCGGGACCGGACTAGGGCTGGTACTGTTCCCGACCCGAAAGCTGCCCGGCGACAGGGTGGTGAAAGCGGAAGGGGGAGTACCCGCAGGCGAGTCCTCGGGAGCTTCGCGTTTGCGACGCCTCTTGGCATCAGGCCTAGGGAAGTGGTGGTGGTGGCGGGGGGGGAGGTATAGAAGAGCATCGGGGTATTAATAAAGGGCAAATGGGTCAGGGAAAGTAATGGCAAGCAGAATGAGTCGACAAATGCACTGACTCTTTCTAAGGTGGATTCATGACAATGTGTCATACTTCCAATCCAGCACAGTAAACGAACTGCATTACCCTTAAAAAGTCAAGCAAAATGCATTAAGTTAAATATGCACACGTTTTTCAGAAGATGTCGGCCTAGCTTACACCAATAATGAGTCTACTGTGATCTACCAACAGAAATGCCTACACTCTTTTAACTGAGAACTATTTCTCCCTAACAATGCACACACCAGATTGATCTGAACATTGGCCTAAGTTCTTCCCACACAACATACCCGTACAACTAAACGAATGCGTCTGCTGAAACACACAGGACCACCCGGCTACATATGTACATAATCCACGGCGTGCTGTAGTGCAGTACCAAATTCAACTTCACAGTAACGAGCAGTGCAAGTCGATTTTTTTTCAAACATTCCACGACAAAACAAAACATTCAGGACACGAAGAGCATCGACACACACAGCACACAATACATGTAGCCATTCAGATGTTACAAATCAACGATCTTCAGCAAGCTCCAGAACTAGTCTAATTCTAATCTTAAAAAAGTTTAACCCTGCCACAGGCCCTCTTTTTTCCATTTTTGTTCTCCGTAACTTTCTTCCCTCAAATCCTAGCTGTTGACAGATTTTGTGGAAATTTGGTATACACATGAGACAACTGGTACGGTACGGTAGCTGAGCAGTTTGCATTTCTCCTTAATTTACAAAGCGTGAAAATATGTGTCACATCATGGTCTAGGAACAAACGCAGTTGGGTCAGTCTACGAGGTTGGGGCACAATTTGTGACGGTGTCCTTGTTACATGGGTAACTTTCACCACCTGTCGTGACCTGTAGAGTAGGTCATTCACTTTGTAAAACTAACACACAACTCTGTATTCAGCCTTGCAAGATGTATTATTTGGAATTCACATGCAGAGAAATAGCTGTTTGTTTTTATGTATTAAAGGACACCGTCACAAATTGTGCCCCCAACCTCATGTAATGACCCAGTTCCTAACCATGCAGAATGTCAAAGAAACAACCCTGTCCTTGGCAGAAAACAGCACACGCATTGAGATTATGCCTAGGGCCAATTTTAGCACACAGATCCAAAATGGGCTCCAGTTTGTTTTACACGCATACATGTGTATCGTGTACACAAAGCGCGAGGCATTTGAAAGAATGCCTGAAAAAAAGCCCCCCACTGGCTTTGAATCCTTGAGTTTGAGAAGTGAGGTACTTTGCCACCAGCTCTGTCCACCATAAAGGCTGCAGTAATTGTATTTGGTGTGGAAGTAAGTACGACTGTGGCACTGTGAGATCAGATTAAATCTGCCAAAAGTTGAACGCATACAAACTCAAGGAAGAAATATTGTGCAGAATTTGAATTCTCTTTGTTTTCACATTTGCCGGAAGGATGAACTGGTCTTAAATGCACAGGGAAGGGCACAATGGCTTCTCAGAATTAAGAAGTCAGAAAAAAAGCTGAACAAGCTATTATAAACAGCTAGCAGTCAATCTGCTAACAGCCAATCAGCTAGAAACAGCCAATCAGCTAACAATCAATCTGCGAACAGCCAATCGGCTAACAGCCAATCAGCTAACAGCCAATCAGCTAACAGCCAATCGGCTAACAGCCAATTGGCTAACAGCCAATCGGCTAACAGCCAATCGGCTAACAGTCAATCGGCTAACAGTCAATTGGCTAACAGCCAATCGGCTAACAGCCAATCAGCTAACAGCCAATCAGCTCTACAAGTGTACTGCTTAACTTCAAGAGAACTACTGATGACAACATAGCCAACTGGTGCAGACCATTTCTGTCACGTCTTGGGATGAGCTGCATGCTCTGAACACATAGGATGTGGATTCATTCGTCAGCTTGGGGGCTACAATGTTCTCTACCATATGGTTCTTTCATTTAACATGCTTCACCTGCTAATTTTATAATGCTGTCTCTATTAACTATAACAAAAATTTCATCTACTGTATGGATAAACCCAACTCATAAAGACATCACAGTCACACCTTTGGCAGGCCATATAGTACCCATTAGTAGCAACTTTAATCAAGAACTATGTGACCATGGGTTGACATTAGCACACCGGTTCACAATGATGGGACTGATTAGTTACAAGTCAGTTGCCTCACTGGTAATCAACAGCTGCACAGATTCAAAAGACAAAACAGGAATCAGGAGTGTCAAGGTTTCATGACGGGCTTTTGAAAAGTGTATATGGTATTGTTCCCTCATTTGAAGAGGCTTCCCTCTGAAGTTCACCTCTAACTTTGCATGGCTATTTCATGTCTGGCATTTGTGATTAGTGCTGGATCAACAATCCCTCCTCAATTCAAAGCTAGGGAGACTAACCAGGAATTTCTCAGATCTGTGGGTCCTTAGGAAGCTCTGAGGGAGAGCACTTGATGGAGTTTGTTTGCAGATTTGCGCACTGGTATGACATAAATGTGGGTCACACATCAGCTGCGGTGTCACCTGCAGCTCTTGACAAAACTTGCTCTGTGCTGCTGCCACAAAGTGTTCGTTTCCAAACTTTCAAAAAATGAACCAATTTTTCTTTCAAGCAACCCAAAGCATGACGGATGTTTGGCAAGTGGCGGTTTTTATTTCAACATGCATTCCTGTTTCGACTAGCTCCAAAACAAAAGAAATAAAAGCTCGAAATCAACTAAATGCCATCTGTGGAGTTGGTGTCTAAACATAAGAAAAATTAAAAAGAGAGAAAAGTGACTTGGCCGCAAACTTAAAATGGGCTGACAAAGCGTTGAAGTACTGACTGTCCATTATCGGTATACTGCCCTCTGTTATCGTGTTCTGTCCCTGCTTGGCTGTGTGAATGCCCTTTACTGTACTTCACGCTTGGGCTCGCAGCCCAATGGTGTAGGCGCACTGAACGTGCCATTTATTTGTGTGAAGTGGTAGATTTGGAAGACTCACCAAGGTTTGCGGCAAGACGGGTAAAAGAGATTGGTTGACAAGAGGATATTTTTCCTCCCTTGTTTCACTCTGGCTTGCTTGGTGACAAAAGAACTGTTATTTATCCCCCTCCAGAGATACAAACAGTATCTCATGCCCATGTGGCCAGCTACACACGTTAATTAACTACCTGTACATGTTCATACATGTATTTAGTTAAGAACCTCGGCAGATCAGCAGGTGGCCGTAACTCAGGTGTGCAACTCGGCTGCTGTGCACAGAAAATACTCAAAGGGCCGATTCATAATTCAAGGGCATGCAAACGCGAAGCAAATTGGATGTCGCAAAGACATTTGCAGCAAAATTTGCTGGAGTTGAAAATGCGTTCCACTTTTGTGAATTCGTGGCACGAATATTTGGTTTGATGCCACAAAATCGCATAATTTGTGCTCGCTTCCGCGGCCAGTGCAAAATCGGCCTAAATTTACACTGCACCAGCCAAATTGTGTCAGGCGCAGGGACTCGGCTGGATTGCTGAGAAGCATTTTCTGTACAGCAGCTACTGTGAGTATTGGCTCCAAACTCAGTCTGAAAATCAGGAACGGATTCTTGAAAACAAACAGCAATTTAACCCACTTGAGCAAATCATACACTACAGAATGGCAGCTTATCATCACAAAACCACAAAACACTACATTTGTAAGACACGGGACAAAAACAACTAACAACTGCATTCAGAAAGCACTGAGGATAAAGGCTATCTGACCCCTGACCTATGGCAAGGTGTGTGAAATACCAGTTCCCAAATAGTTTTTCAAAGATTTATTTTTGGGGAGGGGGGTGTTTCTAATCGGGGAAAAGCGAAAACCAAGGACAAAAGGACAGTTGAACAATTTCAGTACCCAGCCTGTCCTCAGGAGTGCGGGGATTTTCATGTAGCATCTACATGTAGAGTTCAGAATTTAAGGCATTATGAACAAATCAAAATTTGGGGAAACATCTATTCGCAGTGAGGGTTGCGTGTGCAGATATGTGTATTTAATTCCCTTTTTGACTTTGTCAATGACCAGAATCAGCCCTCCTAAAGAAAATCTTGTTTTACAGAAACTCTTACATGTACCTAGCAACTGTAAACTCTAAAGTGCCTTTTGTTTGCTTCATTGGGATTTCATTGCCATCCCCGTTACTTTTCCCAAATTACACCAATCGTGTCCACAGTTGCCACAAACCACTGAACACGGTGCTAGAATATCGGGCCATACTCAAGTGACGGCACCATCACACTATTTTGAATGCCAGTGCATACAATACACAAAGCGTGTGGCCACAAAATACTTGGTAGTGTACTAAAGCACATCTTGTGGGTGCACACGAATGCCCTTCCCCTGGCTCTGCACGCTGTAACACTAAATCTGGCTAGAACAGAAGATGTGCACATACATTGTACATGTGTAAGATCGAACCATTGTGGAATCAGTTCCTGGGAACATTACTACCTAGCACACCGGGTTAAGTTGCCGGTATAGCGTCAGTCTTATTGTGCCATTCCAATCCTGCTTAAAGATACGGACCAATTACTTGGTGCTTCTACGCCATGCAGGTGTGGTGTGGGTGTGGCCACTTGCAAAACATGCAAAACTGTATTGACATTGTATGCAAAAGCGTGATTCCATAAAGCCTGCCAAAAGAAAGATGTAATGACAAAAACAAACGACACTGCAAAAAGAGTTCAGCGAACAATAAAACGGTAACAAGCAGCCTGGGAGCAGTGCCGCTGAACAGCGGCAAGCAATAGGGACAAGCATTGCACAAGATGCCCCGCATGATGCAAAAAAAAAAAAAGGAGAGAGAATCGATGAGGCATGACGAACAGGCACGTCCGACCTTACCTTGAGATCGTTCGGTTTAACCCGACGTAATCCCTTTTAAAGTGTGTCGTATGAGGAGAGGCAGAGGGGGAAAGGAAGAGAGTGCGTTTGGATGGATGGAAAAGGAAAGACAGGAGTCCCAAAAAAAGGGGGAGAGAAGGTGAGGTCATTAGGCAAATTAGAGTTAGTCACATTGTCTCCCTTTTTGGTGGGCGGTTAACTTGTAAAAAAAAAACAAAACAGCACCAGTCTTTTTTCTGTCAGCACAGCACTGGGGGTGCAGTCGTAATCGACCGGGAATCTGACGCCCAGATTCTGTTCAATGACGGCAACAAGTTTAGGTGAACATGCTTTTCACTACAAAAGCAATGAACCACCCATGAATGAGATCCACAGCGAAATGGGAAGGTCTGACAATGAGCGACTTTTATCAATTAGAAATGAGAATCTTTTCATTTGGAAAAACCTGAATGAATTTGAATGGCCCGCCACCACCAAAATGTACCATACATGTATATTCATCCATCGAAAAAAAATCTGTTCATGAATCATTCCACAACATTGGGACTAAAAAAAAAAAGACGGACGGAACAGGCGGAAGAAATTCTCTATTTGGATGATTAATCTAAGTTCCCAGCATCTGACTGCATGTTTCTACAAACCGTTTCCTGAAGGAAAAGCAAACTTTAGACTGCAACTCATGACCCTACTTTATACCCAAATCAACCAATGCAACAGGACTGCAACTTTCCTGTCATGAGGTGCTAAAACACAAAATTGGGTGGACTTTTTAGAACTAGCAGTTGAACAAGTTGGAGACAACTGAAGATATCTGAAATGTAGTGCCTCTAGGCTGGTTCACTGACTTGCACACAATATTCAAATGAATGAAATGGGAGCCAAACACATGACGCGTAGTGATGTAAACAAGCCTCTACAAGTTTTTCTGGGTTTTTTTGGAAGTTCTACTTTACATCGATGTATTCAGCAAACTGCATGGAACTATGTACAATGAGATGATTTTTGTCTAGTCTTTCTACGGTTTGGGATGGTTTGATCAGCTCATTCTAAAAAAAGCACTTTCTTCCTGGTCTCCATGAGGTGCTGGAGACGGTAATGCGATGGCGGCTTGATCAGAGAAAAAGCAGCTTGTTAAAGGGACATTAAACAGATTGTGTTAGTATCACAATAGCCCTGTGGTTAAGATAAATATAATTAGTGTGAATACATGTACACCAGCCATAAAATGTTCAGGATCAATGTTACATAAAAGACATTAGCTTTTATACACGTGGTTGAGTCCTTTCCCCGAGTCTGGGAAGTGCACAGACAACAAAGCAGTTGAGTATGAATCAAGTTTTACACTACAGGCCCCGAGCTGGACCAAGAGGGAGAGCGATTTTCCTGGCAACGGAGGCTCCTTTGGTAGGAATTTCAATTTGCTGGTTCACTAACGACTACATGTATGAGATGCACGAATTGCATGCACGTCGCTACCAACAGAACAAACACTCCCGACCAGCATGGCTCTTTTCAACCGATGAGGGGGTGCTTCTGCTCGAGGCGGATTGACCGAGAGATCAGACCTACCAATAAGTCATTACTTTTCAATCGACAGGGTGTTGTCACTCGCCAAAACGTGCATGCGCCCAAGGTGTCAGAGCATGTCCGTGAGTCGGTTGCCACCAAGTCTGCTCCGCTGTGGCATCACATCGCTCTGCTGGTTGGAGAGCCACGCAACACTTGCGAATCAGCTGCACCGAGCGTGGTACCACCACAGTAACGGCTTCTCATCCATGTTGGCAGATCAGTCCGTACACTCGCCGGTATGCCGCCGCTATGCACTGTACTCAAGCTTTTGATTGCTGGTAGCGCATGCGGACAAGCAGAGACTGCATTGCGTAGCTGTGGATGCGAGGACTCACAGTATGTGTAAGGCTAATTAAGTCCTTGATTTCCGACAGACATGTGGCAAACTGGGTGCTCGGTTGACTGTCCATGCAGTCACATGACGGGCAACATGGCAGTCAAAGGACTGTGGAAGGCTGGAGTGCGCAAGCATCATTGAGCAAAAGTGAGCACGCCCCAACGCATGATGCATGCTTGTCTGCAGTTTTGCAAGCTCAAAAGTGCAGTCGCTTTGTTGTCCAAAATGCTGTTTCAAGCACCAGCAACGTCGCTACTGTGCCCTCCAAAAAAAAAGTTTATCTCTTTCCTTGCACTCGCTGGACTTGGAACTGGACTCAACCACGACATTATACATTAGTACAATCAATGCAAAGTTTTCAACTGAGGGTTAAGCCCATGATGTTATGATGGTCGCACATTTCAACTTTTTTTAGGGGGGCGGGTTGATAATTTGGTCTTGGGCTTTCTAAAACATGGGAGCATGTTTTTCTTGTTGAGCGAACAGGTTGGCGCTCAGTGTTCCGTGCCAGGGACTGCGGGAAGCTTCCAATAATAGAAACATGAGCAATTCCAGTATTGAAAACTGGACAGAATACGGCAGAAAAAATACTGACTGCTTACAGGTCACTGGATGCATCGTTGAAAGTGCACTGGTAGGAAAAAAGACAGCTTATTGGGATCCAATGCATTATGACAGGTATTCTTATGACCGCTTTGTGCAAAATGCCTCGGAGATACACAGTGGTGTGTGATTTTTTATTTCCGGGGGATTACCACAAATTGCCCGATTGCTCGTAATGAACAGGAGTGGCTTTTTTTCTGGTTGTCTTGCTGATCTTCAGGTGTAGTAGATTGTACTCTGCTTTTGATTTTGCATTTAAAGACTCCTGGCAATGTACACATGTACTGTTGGTTTGTACTACTATATCTTTTTAAATATTCAATCTTTCTTCAACAAACAAAATTAACTCCAACAAAAATAGTTCCTGCATGGCTTTGACATGTTCTTCCTATGTCAGACTTAACTTGCAAGGTGTGAATTTCATTTCTGAACTCTAATATAGCTCTCTTCGACACAAAAATAGTTTTCTTCAGAATTTTTCCGAAAAAAGTTCTTTTGCTTCTTGTCTTGCTCGCAAGAATACTTTTCCGGGGAGCGTCACACAGCTTTCCCGCGACACCAACATCACTTCTGATGCTAGCACTCCATACATTTTCTGTCTTAGGCAGTTTTCTAGCTTTATCTCATACCCCTAACACCCCGAGGTGTCCAAAAGTGTATTGAAATTGGTGGAGATGAATAACTGTGATCTTGTAACGTCATGTGATCGACCCTTACCTTTGAATGAAGACATGATTGTGCAAGAAGTTCTCAAACTGCTTCTGGAAGAGTGCCTCCTCCTCCTCCAGTTTCAGGGTTTCCTTGTCTTTCGGGCAGGGGCAGCAGCCCTCCTGGCAGGTCTGGTTCCCCTCCGTGTCCTGTTCTTCCGGTTTGACGATGACCTCTGACACCAGCGTGGGTGGCTCTGTCATAAAACAGAAACACCACAAAACAGTTAACGACTCCATATGGTCGCCCTATAATTTCAAACCAGTTCAAGTCTCTTCATGACAGGCCTGTGTACTGATGATGCCCCCTTTGTTTCCTTTTGCACTTTCCCATGCAACCAGAGAGACCCATGGTCCACTGAGCACACTAGGAAAGGACCCACATGAACAGAGTGTGGCGTCATCAGCACAGAGGCCTATGATCAACCCCGTGTCCTACAACACCCGAAACACTGCATTATTGCGACAAAAACAACATGGCCTAGTGCTTAGGGTCTGTAGCTCCTGATCATAGGGTCAGGGGTTCGAATCCAGCTGGTGGCAGCATGTTGTGATCCTGGGCAAGTCACTTTACCCCTATGTACCTCTCTCCACCCAGGAGTAAATGGGCACCTGTGAGGGCAGACACGGTTGTTTAGCCGTTTTGTGCCGAAATGGCAGCACTGGGCTAGTATACTCCCCAGGGAGCTGAGATGGTTTCAGGAATGTTCATAGATGTGTGAGCCCAATGTGCAGGGACAATAATGGCACTTTGAAACGTTTGGAAAGCGCATTACAAATGTTGTACTGTGTAATTATTATTATTATATATCTGAGAGACAGGTGATGTAATTTTGTTTTTTCCACAAACCTGACACTATGTGGCCATTCAAGACCAATGAAACTACACATATGAGGTTTGAATTTCGTTTAGTAACCTGGACACCTAGCAATGGCGGCAAAATGATTTCCAAAATGGGGAGGGGGGCAGTTGTGAAACCATTGGGCAACAGCCACTAACAGGCAGATCCATGAAGCCCACCCCGTTGTAGGACCTGCAAAAAGTGGGGGCCATTCCGCCCTTCAAAAAATTGAAGGGAGGAGGAGGGACCACTGGCCATTTCCCGCCACCAGTGACAACTAGTCCATCGGCTCAAGAGGAGGGAGTTCTTTAAGTGGGCCCTGAACCCTACTGTGAGACTATTTCTCCTCCCCCTACCCCCCCCAGGTTTTCAGTACTTTTGTTCAGCTGCCATTTAAATTTAACATTTAGAGCTTGGAGAGTACCCTGTACAATTATCCATAATGGAGTGAGAGCATTTTGAAGGCTCGGGTCTGATTCTAAAGAACTGCTAAGCAGAGAAATGCCCTGCCATTGAAAATACTTGCTCAGTAAAGACAGGTTACCAGCTAAAAAACCTGTCTAATACTGCATACATATCCCAACTGGTTCTCAGCTGATGTTTCCCTTGGCACTTCAATTTGCTATTAACCGGTATTTCGCACTGAGAAATCTTGGACGATAGCTGGCCCAGTCTCAATGGCTCTTGCTTACTTTCTCGGCAGAAGTCGCGAGAGCTGAACTGGCTGACAGCCAACTCCTGCTTCTGCCAACGCACCCGGTACTCCACGACGAGACTGTTGGGCTTTTTGGGCGGGCCCCAGGACACCACCAGCTGGTTGGAGGAGTTGGCCAGCACCACAAGGTCTGAGGGTGGGCCTGGCTCTGGAAACAGAGGGGGAACATGGGGTCAGATAAACTACCATGTGGTTGAGTATTTGGGGCGGGGGGGGGAACACAGGAAATTCCAAACTGCAAGATTCTGAGTGTTTTCCAGCTTCCATACATGGGAAGGTAAAGAACAAGGAAGATCAGCTGATCGGAGGAATAGTTGCATGCTAGAGGGTAAAAAAGATCTAAAATCTTACAGCGATTGTTTCTTTGTCAGAATATAAATGGTTTTTTTTACCCAGAGGCAATTTTGAAGTTGAAATAAAAACAAATATGAAGCAATCACCCAGACAATCCCAAACTACGCCAATGAAACCAGCAACTATGTGGGGAGGGAGTGCTTTAAAATACTGCTATGGTGAAGTAACCAATTACATGTAGACAGGAACTTGTACTTGATGTTCAATGAACTTTACATGCCGCTTGCATCTTGAAATGTTCGTTTCAAGACTGTGCCTGAATTTGGTATTAAAATAACAGGCAAATTTACATCCACCGTCATTTTGACCTGCTAAGGTTTACAGGTTGACTGTTATATAGTAGCCCTTGTCTCCATAGAGACAATTACAGAATGCTAGCAACAGTCTGGTGCCAACATTTGTCTTTGGGAGATATGTATGCTTTGAGGCTGCTCTGACTCTGATTAAAAATCCCAGGCAAATGTGCATCCACTGTCATTTTGTCCTCATAGGTTAAAATATAAGAACTACAGTAGACCTTGTCTCGCTAGAGAAAACTACATGTATGCCCTATCAACTAGCCATGGTCAGATGTCCACCTACCTTTTTCTTTGGTGGATACGTATTTGATGTCACTTTGGGCCCCCTCCCCAGTGTTGGCGATCATATAGGACCGCACAAAGATGGCGTACTGCGTCCAGGGTTCCAACCCCACCAGTAAGGTGAAAGGCTCCCCCGGATTCTCGTAGATCGTCTCCCACTGGCTCGTGCCACAAGCATCCTCTCCATCAAAAATTGTCACGTTCTTGAAAGGCCTTGTCAAAAAAAAATCAGAAAAAATGACAAAATAAAATTTACAATGAAACCTGATTCCTAAATTTTCCTGATCACTTGGCGATGGTACCGGTAATATTCGACGATGGGCTTGTCAAAGGTACAGCATTATTTCTGACAAAAATGCTGACTTTTTAAAACGACAAAATACCCCCCATCACGGTTCCTTAAAAAGTTGGAGATTACAAATTCTGACCCAGGGCGGTCATTTGCTCAATATTTGTAAAAAATCTCTCTCAGCGCCACCGCTGTTTTTGAAAATCTTACACACTGTCACAGAACGATGTTAGTTACCAGACCTGGCAGAAGTGCAACTTACGCTTTTCGGTAGGAAACGATGAACCCCAGCAAGTTGCGCTTGTCACTGATTTTACTGACGTCAAAACCCCATCGGATCATCAGTGTGCTCGCCATTGGCTTGACACTGATGCGTATCTTGTGCATGCTGCCTGCATGCCCGGAAAAACAGAACAGGAAAAGGAGGAATAGCAAAGAAAAATTGAAAGGGCCCACAACAATGTCAATTGGTTTTTCCACGCAATTCTTGAAGATGCATTTGCGCCTCCTATTTGTTTTTAATTTATTTATCTAAATGAATTAAATTTAAATAAATCATTCAAAAAGATGAAAAACTTTCAGCAAAGTTTGCGCTGAAAAACTGCAACATTTTACGCCTTCCAGTTATGTTGTAAATCTGGGGACCTCTACAGAAAGCAGTTCTGTGCACTGATTGGAAGTTACCCCCATTGAAGATGACATAGATAAATGTGTTAAAGAAGCCCTCTTTTGGAAATAACCAGAAGAATGAACAAATTAATATTTTCATACATGAACCCTAAAAGAGCCAGGTTATTTTGGCCCATCTCACAGTGGTGGGGGGGGGGACTGATTCCACCCCCCAAGGACATGGCTGTGCCATGCCCAATCTTTTTTTAAATCTGCCATGCATGTACAGAAACACCTTATTACAAATGTGAAGTTTGTCATGGTCATTTGTTAGTCGTTTGAAATTCATGGCTAACTGCGTGCCTGTACACATGTACTGAGCACCGCAGTGGAAAAAGTATGCATTTTGGGCTGACCCACCTCGGAAATATGTGCGCTGCGCAAGAATGGTACGTTCGATTTTTTGCAAAAATTGTGTCAAAATGACTACACTAAATTACTCTAAAAATGATTAAAAGCTCAATTCCTGAAAAAAAGAAGCCAAAAAAGAAAATTTCGAACAAACAGAGTCCCAACTTATTCACACTCACATGCTACTTGGTCTCCATTGGTGCCAAAGTTGTTGTTCTTGGGCTGGGTCAGGAAGTTGGCCCGGGACTCAAAAGTGGTGATGTTGGAGACGCAGAGCTTGGGGTTGTTGTGGAAGAAGAGGGAGCCGTTGCTGATGGTGATGTTAGGGTAGTTCTGGACGTCAAAGAGCTGCTGTAGGTTGCGGTTGTCCAGCAGGTAGAAAGAATACAACCTGGAAAAGGGCAAGGACGGTTAAGACGGCTGGGCGCAGCAAGCTCCACTTTACCCGCCTGTCCACCTCTGCGATTTAAGTCTGCGGGTCAATTTGGGCATTCAGTCGCTAAATGATTCTGTGGGTTTTTCCTTCAGAGTGTTTGTCGGCAGTTTTTCTCCCACCTCTTAAACTGTCTGCCCCTTATTCTCTCCTCTGCACAAGCTTCTCCTCCCTCCTTCTCAATGGAAGACCAGATATTGCAGGACGGCACTGGCTTCGTGCCAAATGGAATGGAGAATTTTCAGTCACGCGATTAATTTTGTAACGGTCAGCGTTCAATTTACACATTTTTGCGTACATGAAATTGCCAAGAGAAATACCCAGATTCGGAAATGCATGCCTCCCTAGACATGGCACGCTTCAAACAGCAGCATCAGGTTCTTATTATTGACCAACAGAGGTTATGACGCTACTAGTTGAAGTTCATTCGAGGTCACCCCGAGTCAGAAATCGGAACACCCATTATACGAGCCCATAGCAAAATGAGCTGCAGCATAGTACATGTGCATGCACACACTTGTACAGTATACGTATGAGAAACAAGTGCCAGCTTGACTATCAAATAGTGCCCTCTTTTTTCTGCAAATAGCGTCCTCTTTTGTTAGGACTCTTATAACTATTCATTCTCCCTTTTTACAGAGATGGGAGAGTTCACATTTGTTTGCAGTCTGCAAAACTTGAAAATCAGAACAGTTCTGATTAAATTGGAATGGCTGGCAGGTTTGCATTAAACCAGAAATCACTCAGGCTTAGAGCTCTGGAATATAAAAAAGGAAAAGAAATTAGGACACAAATGAACACAGACTAAGGATGAGAATCTATGGCTAATTCGCATCATACTACAATGTTCACAGGCAAGGTAAGCACAATAGCCAACGTTACGCTCTTTCGATCTTCAAGTTCTCGCAGGCTGCACTGTATATCAAAAACAGCAACCCCGTGTAAATGTACACAGTGAATGTCTAATGCATGTACCACAGACATTTACCAACAAATGACATGTGTACTTATCTTCAGGCAAACTTGAAGTTTCAATTCTGACTGGTTGATTTATGGCAACCAACAGTGTGATACATATCTGTGCTGCACGGTCCATGTCAAACCCCGCGTTATGCGTTCTTAATAAAGTCAAGCCACTGCGCTATTTTTACACTAAAAGCACAATACACAACTGCTAAATTCACTGTAAATTCAAAGGTGGCGCGTTAGCGCACATCGGCCCTTATAACATCTTTACTGTGCATCAAGTTTGCTCCAAGATAAATTTGTTATCATGCTCGTGCAACACAGAACGTAGTGCCATCTTTGCATGTATATTCGTCCTCTTGGTACATGCACATTGTATATGGGACACAGACGCACTACACTATTCTGTGTACCACTTGTGTTTGTGTGATAACTCATAATGTTTAAACTTCTTCCCATGTACATGTGTAATCAAGTGTTGCAGACAAGTCCATCACAAGTCCCAGTCTCAATGCAGGTCAAAAGCGATTAAAAAAAACAGTAACAGTAAACAGTAACAAAGGCATTCCTTTGTTCTTGTTCACTCTTTTACTTATGACTAATGACTCTTGTGCAAGGACTTGTTGAAAGATCTGTGATGGACCAAACTGCAAAACTGAAGTATTCACACGTGCCTTTTACATATGCACTGTTAATGAAATCAAAGGTTGGCAATGGCCTGTAGGCTTAATTTTAACAGTTTCAGATTACAGATTGACCAAAATCAACTGCAAAACTCCCCCCCCCAACAAAGAAAAACTTCAGGGGCAGCCAGTTACTTACCCCCTCCCCCATATTAGAGTTGTAACAAGTCACTAATTTTTGTGGCTTGAGTAGTCGAGTCATTGGGGAGAAAGTCGAGCTGAGTCAAGTATTTAACTTGAGTCAATTCCAGCCACCAATATTTGAATACAAAACGATAAATAAAAACAGGAAGTCAAGTCACTCTGGGTTTCAACATGTGGTCATATGAACCAGCACTGAAAGTCATTGCTATTTCTTTTTCCGCAAAAAAGTTTGGGACTTCAGTCTTATTAACTTTCACTCGAGTCAGGTCTTCTGACGAGGGACTCGCATTGAGTTGAGTCATTTGCTTGCAGCGACTCGAGTTGAGTCGAGCCATTTACCCGATGGGACTCAAGTCGAGTCCAGTCAACAAATATTGTGACGTGAGTCGGGTCAGTGACTTGAGTTATTACAAGTCACAAATTTGTTTCGAGTACAAACGTTAAAACACCGAGATGCGAAATGATTCAAATCCTTCCTGATTTAGAGTCACCACAGCTCAATGGCTGCTCACCCATTCTCCAGAACGGTTCCACCAATCCGCTTGAGGTGTTTCAGGAAGTTGAGGCTGACCAGGGAGTGGGCCATCCTGATGACGATCTTCTCCGTCACCTCCTCAATCATGCCCAGATTCTTCTCCAGCTCCTTCATGATGTTGGCTTTTTTGGGGCAGAAGGGAAAACAATGACAAGGCAAGCCATTAGCGTACATTGTACATGTAGTTGGACAAGACGCATCGTGTCTCCAGGCCCCATCCACTGTAACGGAATTTTACAATGAAGCAATGCCAAGGCTAAGTGAACTTCCAAACCACAGTACATGTACCGCATAAATGAAGCCAAAGTGTTTGGGCTTTCAATCAGGGGTGTGGGTAGCCACTTACAATTAAAGCTGAAAAATTACAGCTATCGGGTACTAGTAGCAAAAAGCTGAAATGCAAAAAAAAGGTCCATACTTTTGTATAGACCAGGTGTACAAAAAAGCTGAAATACATGTACAGGGGCAATATCTAAACAAAGAAAGCTGAATTCTCACACCCCTGTTCAATGAAATATGAAAAAGTGGACATGGGCAAATTCCCCCCAAGTGAAAATACAAATATTACACTTTTGTTGATTTACAAGGAGCCCATACTTATTGTACGGAGTGAGTCCATGCAGAACCATCATGTGCACTGCAGCATTAAAGGTGAGAGCTTTCCTGGCTAGACTGGTTTCTATTGTCTCCTTCCCTAGTCTTGAATGTAGAATGAGACTGAGCACCTGCCTACGTGTACTGCAGCTCTCCATACATGTACCGGTATATGGGAAAAACACACACACGCCAATGCTTCCCAAATGTAAATGTGAAAATATATGTAGCATGATGTAAAGGATTATTTCTGTGGTGATAACACACACGTACCGGGGTGCATGTAAGCTCTAAACGTCCAAGTACGCGTATTACAACTATACATGCAGCACTCAGGCGCACCTGAGTCCATTCACATGTCTTTTGCCCAATCCCGCATCAAGCTCAGTGTTTTAAGTGTTGTAACCAAGCCAATCGGTTGATCATGATCATTTTTTGATCACGTAATTTCCTCTGTCACAAGACAATTTTCCACAAATTTCCTTTTTCTCGATCCCGGTTACAAGTCACTGTTTCTCCCGTGTCAAGCCAAAAGCCACTGCTCATTTCTTCAAGTCACTTTCTTTGCAACACTGAGTATGTGATATACCATGTTTTGCTCAGCACAGGTGTAGGTATGACTTGTGTTCCTCATTTCCTGCCCCAAAATATGCTGATACCTCCAATAGCCTAACACCACTACAATGAAAATAAACAAGTTTGCTCTAAAACCATGGATGTCAGGATTTGGTGGCATATTATAGATGCATTTTTGTTCCCTGTGTTTAACTCAACATGAGTTGATCATGTCCTGTAAAATTAATTCCGGCCGCAAAGTCACCATGTTCAAAAACCTGCGCCTCGAGAGGGAATAACTGCAGACAACAGCGATGTTAATTCCTCAATAATCCTCCCGGAGAGACCATCCCCAGCATTCCTGCACGACTCCTTCTCTTCAGTCACAGATTGAAGGTTGCTTAGAATAAGAATCTGACCGATGTGGTTACGGGTGTGAAAGTCTTACGACTTAAAAATTACAACTGGGTGCATGTACGACCTTAAACTCAAGTCTTCATACTTGAAAAAATTTATTTGGGGGGGATCAGGGATGATCCCATTTTTTTTTTTTAATTTTTCTTCTACAACTGCTGTAACTGTCCTTTTTTCAAGTCACTGTGATACGATCTAATTGTGTACACACACGGAACCCACAAACCACTCATCATCATGGCTTGGCCAAAACAGGAGGGGGAAAATAAAAAAAATAAAAAAATGATACACTTGCACATTCCAGTCAACCACACACAGCTATCCTAGAACCTTGCTCCACAAATTTTACAAATTAGTCCACATGTTGCCCCGGTGCCCAGCTCCCTGCAGAGGACCGCATTATTCCCTCTCCTCAGTGGGAGAGCCTCTCCACAATTCAATTGCTTTGAGGTGTCTGGGGGATGGATTTAGACCTTAAAGCCGTGCCTGCCCAACTCCCCAATTTTCTTCCTTATCTCTTCCTCTTCACTAATGAGGTGTAGGACCCGGCAGTCGGGCCCTGGTTTCTTTATCAAGCCCTCGGAAATTGATGATTGAGAAGCCATCTTTCCTTGCCCGAACACATGCAGTTTCAATGCAGTTTCCGGGAAGGCCAATGACTACTGTCAATTCTTTAACGAGGCCCACAGAAGGTTGTGATATCTATCCAAATTGTTACAAAGTAATTGGTTTCCCCAGGTACAACCCTGATATTTTGATACCCTTAATTTCCTTTGTCATTGAAGATTTATCATGAAAGTAAACAGCAATAAGCCAAAGAGAAACTTTTTCTCAAAAGATGTCTTCATCAATGAGCAAAGTTTGGGTTCACAATTTGACCAGAGAAAAGGATAATGTCTTCCCTGAATGACATCACAGTAACAGCGCCCTCGGTAGTCCAGAACGGCATTGACAAATCAACTCTTCAAACAGTTCACAGCCTGAAAATGAGTACCGGTATATACAGATGCACAAAATGTATGTCTAAGAAAAAAAATCTCAGCATGGATGCATCCTTTCATGTTTTCGCTCAATGCTCATGTAAAGGTACTTTGCCCCCGTTGCTTCAAATTCTCTTCAAAATGATGCATTACAGCTCTGAAAAGAAGGATGCAAGCCCCTCACTTTTTGAAGCTGCACAGAAACCAAAGCAACCTGTTATCTAATCAGTCTCCCACTGAAGCTGCCAATAAAGGCCAGTGGACCCTTTGAAGGTCTACCCCCTTCCATGAGTTCACCCCTCCTTTGGTGATGGGAGTTTTCCTCCCCTCCCCTCCGCCCAAGGTTTTATACCCCCTCTGGATGAAGCAGCCAAGGTGAGTCATGGAACTTGGGAGAACCTGGGCCCGTGGGTGAATGACACCTCTTGGGAGGGCTGGCTGATGTAGGGGTCCCTAGGCTGGACTGGATACCTCCTCCGGGGGGGGGGGGGTCAGCTAATTGTGGCTGTACTTTTGGGGCTGGAATGCCAGAACTTTCACAACAAAACAAAACCAGAAAAAAAAAAACCTAGGCGGCTTTGCTGGAATGAGACCTGATCATGCCGGGCAAGTCTGTTTGTTTATGCCCAGTCTGTCAATCTGGATGCCACATTGTGGGACTTTGAATACTTCTCAAAGCTGGAATCGTGCTGGAAAAAAAACATCAAATGGGTGCCTGTCAGCAGAAGATGGAGAGATCACACAGACGTTCTAAATTAACACTGTCAGCTAGTTTGGATCAATCTGTTGGACTAGCCCAAAAGCCAGACGCTACTCTGCTATTGCACAATATCATCCAGTTTTGGGATCACAATTTCTTCAACATGTAGTGCTAGCTGATTGCTAGCCAATGCACTGCCAACGGAGATCACCAAACACGACAATTTGTTGTTGGCAACCTCGTGTGGTCACCGACAGAAAGGCATTTTATGTACACACACACACAAGTGTGTATTTGCCTGCAACTGGGGACCCCCTATTGTTCCTCTTTTGTTTGTACTTTATTTTTTTTTAGAAGACCACCAATATATTTTGTACACAGTTGTCAATCCCAGACCCTCTGTCAATTGGGGACCTTATTGTCCTCTATTGTTCAGGGTCCCCAATTGAATGCAGAAACAAACTCATACACACAGCCATTTAGGAACATCCTTGTATGCCATCGGCTCAACCATGTTTAAATGTATTCATTGTTCCATGCTTAATGTCTTCATTTTACGGCACATTTGAACATATCTATATGGAATTTGCGCTTTATAAATGAATCAATTATTAATTATTAATATTATCCTGTCCCAACCTTCGTCACGGTGATACTGACAACAAGCAACTTCAGAGGTGGCATGAGGCCCCAATCCAGTAAAATCTTGACCAACCTCCTGTTGGGTTTGGAGTGAACTCAGAGCGTTGGGGCTCAGAAATGCCACAAATCATCTCAATTTTGATAGATTAATTCACAGCCCTTTGTTTTTATATGAGACACAGTTTGATGCCATTCAACTTTCTGTCAAAATTTTGAAAATAATACAAGTGTCGGGAAAGCCATTTACCAAATAGAAAAATGCATCTATCCTGAGACTTATAACAAAAACTTTAGATATGCAGAAAAATCTGAACAAATCTCAAATCCTGCCCTGGAAAGCGAGGCTACTTACTTCCACTCCGGATGCCGATTTCCAAGGATCCGTTGATGATGGTACAGCCAGCCAAGTTGGCTGCATCCCCGACAGAGTTGACTACCATGCGGCCTTCACAAACTAATAGGATAATCAAAATACCATGACAAAACAAAAAGGAAAAAACTTAGCAAACAGTCAGAAGAAGGAATACGATTACTCAAAAAAAAATCTGAAAAATGAATTCCAACAAATTCATAACCTCCTTAACATGCTTAACAGCGATGGGAGCAGCACGGCACATACATGTACATGTGAGATACTATAGCTCTCTATAGTTCATATGTAAACGACGGTGTTACAATGAGGCATCAACATGGATGTACACACTTTCCAAAATATTTTGTACAAACTTTTATTGTACCAAGGAGTACAGCACACCAAGGGAACATACATTTACATTGTGTAGAATGTGTCCGTGTCCCCGGTAGTCAGCATATTGTCCTCAGTGGTAAGTGCTTGTTGTCAGTTTATGGGACTTTGGGAGCAGTAAATGTACACATTCTATTCTCACAACCACTGTGTTCAAAATCAAACCGGAATGCAAAGCACAGTTTGAGGCACAAGCGCAAGATTTGGGGTCAGCACTAACTATTCAGGACCTTGAGAAATAGGACCAGAAAGTAGGAAGAAGTACCCCAAACACTACCGGGTGAGTGTCCGGATCGTTGGCCCTAGCAGTCATCAATCCTCCAATGTCAAGATGATCTTTATACACACCCTAGGGTGTGAGGGCTAATGTGACCTTGTTGCAACTTGAACGCCACCAACTTCAACGTGGCGCAGTAATGGATCCATTGGACCCATAAGCGGCGTTATTCGCTAATGGACGCACGTCATCCACGGAGCACGTGCGCAGACGATGCAGTCATTAACAAACTGGATGGGAAGTTCTCATTCAAGCCGCTTTCAGTCTTGTACATGCAGAATTGATTTTTTTCTGGAGCCAGTTTTGGTTAACGCCACCCATGCGTTGGCCTTTGAGCTTGATTCAGTCATGTACATCAGCAAACCTTTGTCATTTCATGCTAATGGCTTCAGAATATTGTCTCAATAGCACACACCGGTAGGTCAACAACGGATACTGTATAAGGCTTTAAGAAATCGATGCACGTTCGAGCAAGGACCATTTGTCAACTACCGGTCAACTTTCCCTGGTACACAAAAGATATCCTGGGTCCCAGGCACAATTACTGGTAGTTGGCAAATGGTTGGTGCTCGAAATCGCCTACTTACATGTACCCTGGCATATAAGGACAGCAAATCGCAACAGCGGGTAGCAATGTAAGGACATCTGAAACGAACCAATGGGCACTATACATGCGCCTCCTTCAGTGGCAAGTCCCCCCCCCAACCTGACCACAGACACACACGTCCCTCCTCCATACCTTTCGGGCAGGGGCCGTCACACGGTTGACAGTAGCGTGCATTGGTGATGTTGGTGATGAAGCTGGTGGGGCATTCCTCGATGCACTGACCATTGTGTAGTTTCCAGTGCTGTGGGCACTGGGCTGCGTGGATGCATCGGTGGGTTTTGTACTGGACGGACGGAACAGTTCAAAATCACAACAATGTGGTTACGGTTTGTGCAACACTCGCTATGTACCGGTAGAGTACCCCGACACTCTCTGACCACCTTCCCATTTCATACAACACATTTCACCTGACTCACCGGCATCTGGTATATTCAACAGTACGACCGTTTAAGGTGCCCATTAAATATAATGTAGGCACAGTCACGGCTCCTCACATTCGTGCTTTTATGCCAAGCAGGCAAAGTAACCTAACGACATGCACACAAAGGGGATTTATCCGGGTGTTGTACACTGTACATGTACAACACAACAGAGAGAGTATTTCTTGGACTAAATGAAGGACTGCATGTTCCTTTCCACTCGGCACTGCCTCGTGAAAGAGAACATCCGTCACTTCATGAAATTGCTTCTACCACTGGACAACAGAACATTCATTATTTGTAATAACACTAAGCTATTAAGTAGCACCTCAAATAAATCTTTCTGGACCACTTGCTGACTGTACTATTTGGAATGGGCTCTGGGCTCAGCATTACCAGAATGTATTTCTAGGCCAACTATCTTGACGTTGTTTTGAAATGATGAGATCCCAGAGCCACTTTCCATAGCCAAGTAGGCCATCATAAATGCTCACTCGCGGGAGTTACAGGTGTACGTGTACATGTACAGGTGTTTGTATAGGAGTTAGGTACTTCTCCCTGCAGCTTCATTTTTGCAGAGCTCTGTGGCCCTGCACAGAGCAACATTTACTTCAATATGGCCACTGTGACTCAACTACATGTACCATAGTTGCAGGGACAAACATACGATATTTCACTGACTCGGTACTTCGTGGGGACCGCAGATGTTATGGGGACAGACACATGTCCCTTCAACTCAGTCCTAGTTTGCCTAACAAACGAAACCGTCCCCTTAACGCGATGAAGGTTTACCCACACACGTAGTTGTGGGGAGTACACACGTGTTGATAAAGGGGACCAAAAACGTTATTGGGACAATCAAACAATTTGGTCTTGACTTTGCTGGAAGAAAAACTGTTCCCTGAATATGATGAAAGGGTATCGGTACCGCGTACACGTGCGCTCTGCGTTTAATAAAGACCGATATAAAATTGTGGGCTTACATGTCACCCAATGTGACAAGGTTACATACACATACATGTTCACATGATGATCGACGATAGTCATGTTCATCAACTTGTATAAATTGAAGTTGTTTAACCCTGACAGTCCTCAATCATCCAACAGGTGAAGGACTGGGGACTGTTAGGGTAACAGGAAAAACAGATTGTAGCAGAGGTGGCAGAAGCTGGAATAACCCCGAATATGATCTGTGCATTCAATTACTTCCCTTGCGCCTACCCCTGTTGTCGTCATTGGTTTAGACTGGCACCCGCAAGAGTGATAAATTGACAGTTTTGGATTGAATTCCAAGCCCCCTGACCTGGTCAAGAGGCCATACATCAATTAAATTTGCAAAATGAATTCAAAAGGTTGAGAGCAATAGACAAGGAAAAAAACCACACAAACGGTCTTTTGGGCTTTTTTCGAACTAGTTACAACTGTGTCAATCACTTTCCTTTGCACCGTTTGACTATGCTGCCATAGTTTTGTATTGCGCTATGGGAATTGACCAGGTGACCAAGTACCCAGTCCAGCAGGTCGTTTACTTGGGTTGGGCCAGAGTAAATGCGAGAAGTCGTGTGAGTGTCAACTTGAAAGCAGACGGGGCTTCCAAGAGTAAAGTGTGAGGGAAACAGTTGAATGCAATGAATGTAAAATTGTGTAAAGAGGGCCGAGGAGATCCTGCTTCTCCCCACACCAGACGGTAGTTTTTCAAGGTACATGTATCATAGTGTCTGCAGGATCCTTTACCTCGTATGTATATGCAGGGCAGGTGTTGATACACTCTCCGTTGTAGGCCAGCTTGCGGCAGGCTATGCAGTCCCGGTTGGTGGGACCGCTGCATCCCCCGACACACGAGTCGTGACAGCACCTCATTCCATTGCAGGCGGACAAACACGTGGGCGGGCAAACTGGAACACAGGCAAAGACAAAACAGTTCAGCATATTCTGCTTGCGTTTTAAAGCTTGTGTCAGCCAGTCAATCAATCAAGCAAGCAATTTTGAAAAATACATCTGCACCAGTGGAGGATCCTGGTTGGGGGGGGGGGAATGGGATACTTTTTTTTTCTGAAAACAACCGTCGACATTTTGTCACCTGTAAAAGAATCCTCAACCCCCAACTCAACAAAAAGGAAAAGTGTCCAATTTATGAAATACTAGCACGTTTCATTCCTAAATAAACAAAACCCCACTTTTTAAAAAAAGGCAAGAAGTTGAAGGAAAGCATATGCCACTGATCTGCACACCACTATTAAGCGAAATGCACTTGTACACACTGGAGTTAATAAAACTCTCCTGCCGCTAGAGAGCTCCAAACAGGCGAAGTACGCATCACACTGTGGCAAAGGGCTGATACTGAGTAATTCCATTATGTAGCAATCGATCACGACTCCAAATCATCGTACCTCATCCAACCTTTTCACAAACCAATCAACACCCTCTTCTAGTCACTGTGCATGTATGGGATGCTGTGATCAGTCAGTGAATTCCTTCATTTTGTTGATTCAAAGCGCTCTCTTTGGTAGGCCAGATACGGACCTTTTGGGAAACATGTACCGGTAAATGTAATGTACTGTACATGTACATGCAAATGTACATGTACGTCTGCACAAAGCAACAGGTTGGCTTACAAGTTTATACCACTAAAGAGTCACGTTTAAAGACAGTCAAAAACTCAAAGTGTTCAGTATGGAATCTGTTAAAATATAGAGTGGAATCTGTTAAAATATAGAGTGGAATTTGTTCAAATATAGAGGCTGTTGACATTTAACAAAAAGGTTGTTATGGATGGGCACTTTCCCTGGTAAGCCATTTTTTCTATATATGGCAATAGTCATATACCATTTTCCCTAAGGCAAATACAATGTACTATTTTAGTACAGGTAGTTATGAATATATTTGTCCGTTGCATCAAGAAATGACGTACATGTACATATACTATGGATAGTGGTGCCAGAAACTGACGCATGAGTATCGTGTGTGCAAAGGGTACGTCACTTTGTGGTACAACTGTCAATGTGTATCGGAAAAGACAGGAGAAAATCCCCATGTGGATTTCCTTGATGCAGCAGTGAACGCAGGATCCTTTTGTTACCGGTACATGTGAGTAATTCCAGAAATTAGGGGGTCCAAAAGTGGGACATTTTCCCGTCCCTGTTACCGTACATGTACATCTGACCTTTGTCATTTGACATGGAAATATCACCGGCATGGATTTCAACCTAGTACAATTTGTTTGGCAGGTAATTTGCATTAATTCATCACTCGTGGAAATTAAGAAATGTGTTCTGAACTTTCACAAAATCATGTCTCAGATGTGACAGGGACACGCACAAAAAAATTGGATCCCTAATTTCTGGAATTACCCATGTAGAATAGAAGTACAATAATGCATCCCATCCTTAAGATGGGATAAGATGGTTACAAAACCACACACATATTTATCATGATATTACATGTATGCTGGCAGTTCTTCCCATTTGTCCATAGCTTCGTTCTAAAGATAGTAACAGACCCTAGCCCTCCCCCCCATAATTTGAATTCAAATAAATCAGTGAAATCAAATATTCACTCAAATCAATCATTTTTCTTTTCTCAATAAAATCTCTGCAAAGCAACACGCTTAGAGGTAGACCTCTCAGCTATTTTGCTTGTAAGGAAATTCTCAACAGCATTAAGGAAACCTCAATCAACCCAAATGTGACCATTTCCTATCTGCTCTGCCAGCTAATGTACTGGAAAGGTGATATAGTGGCAAACATACCTCAAAATGAATTCCGTCAATGATCACAACTACACTTTAATGAGGTCTGCATACAGATCAGGTTGTTCAGGCGATCGTGACCAGGTATAAAAATTAATATGTTTTTTGACCTTGCAAGTGACAAGGCAGCTTATAGTGTGGTGGATGGATGTCTGGTTTTAATCATAAATGGCGAAACAGTGCAATCACCTTTACTTGTAAGTTGTGGGCTTTACCAAAGAAGGGGGCGAATGACAAATTAAATCATCAAAAGTAAGAAACAAGGGAAGCAAGCTACATGTACATTACACTGCCCGCGTACCATACAGGTTTATGCATGCAGCTTACATGTGCATATACCTACACATTAGTCATGAGAGAATTCTTCAAATCGGAAATTGAACTAATTATATTCTTTTCTCAGAAGCAGATGAAAGGCTAAAAAAAAAACAAGGAAACTGTTGGCTTGAAAAGTTCAAATTAGGAACAGGTATGAATGGTGCACCTGTTTTGAGGCATTACCCTCATGAGCGTAGTCGGGAATGGGCATTTTTTTTTCTTCTTTTAAGGGGCAATATCAGAATGCTGCAGAATTTGGCAAAGTGAAAACTTGTTGGCTGAAGCTGTTATAAAGCCACATCGGGGGGGGGACTTTGTGAAAAACGACCCAGACTCTCCAAAGTAATCGCTTTAAGAGCACCTCTAAGGAAAACATTTGTTCTCTGATTTTATCTGTTCAAATAAATATGGATGCATCCAAATTGAATGCAGTGTCACTTGTCTTCAGAGCTCAACTGTAACAAGCTTAAAAGGGCTTTTTTTTACTGTTCATGCCAAAAAAGGAATTCCGACTGTAGATTGTGTCATTTTGAGAAAAAAAAGAGAAAATGAGGGGAACCCTCACCGGATGTTGAGTAATGGATAAGCCCTTGTGCATGCCAAACAATGGCTACATGTACATATACTGTACTGGTACATGTGCATGTATTATGTGCACACTGCACGGGCAAGCTACACACTAGTACATGTACATGTACAGAACACAAAGGAAGGTATAGTTTTGTAGGCAGAACAGTGCATAATTTTCTCGGACAAGTTCAGCATGAAAATGACACGAATGCCCGTCTTTTCATGCCTTCATTGTTCTTGTTTCAAATTCATTTAAAATGTAATGCTCGCAATACAGCAATTTTCACCTTATTTCAATTTACCAGTTGGTGAATGTTGTATCTCTTGTGGGAAAGCCTTATGTTAAGGTTGTGCATTATAACAAATATTGGAACTTAGCAGTTTTCATCTTGTTATTGCACCTTTCATACTAGATGACAGGCCTTTTCACACAACCGCCTCTCAACCCGGGTTGAACTCAACCCTGGGGAACCCATGACCACCCTGGGTTGAAAGGTTGATTTTTCAAGCCCAAGTCCACTTTCAAACCGGTGTTGCTTCTCAATTGTTTCGTGCAAAGTTATCTGGGCAAGTTCAACCCGGAAATGAGCACAAGCAATATTGAACCCAGGTTGAAAATTCTCAAGATGAATCTCAGGGTTGAGGTAGCGTTAACGCAGGTTTGATGCAGGGTTGAAAACTGGTGAAAATTCACACTTGAAAATTGTCAACCCCATGGCAGCCCTGCATCAACCCTGAGATTGATTTCAACCCAGATTGAACTCAACCCTGCTCCCGGACCAGGTTTGAGATTTTTCAATCCGAGTTAAAAATCGTTCGGGACCATCCGGGTCAAATTCACCCTGATATGCTCGGGTTTGCAAGAAACAAGTATGAAACAGCGCCGGGTTGAACGTGCCACGGGGCTGAAAAATCAAATTTCCAACCTGTAGGGGCGGTCATGAGTTTGCCTGGGGTTGAGTTCACCGCGGGTTGAGAGGTTGTAGTGTAAATAGACCTAAAACATGGATACATGTAACAATGCTCTCATAGCACATGTACAGGTATTCATTGATTATGAGCCACTAGCAATCACACTTATTGTACGCATGGATGCACTGCCGTATAATACTCATGCATGTATATGCACGTGTACAAAGAACTCAAGGGATCATGCTCCAATTAAAGACCGTAACTAGAAAACGCTCATCTGCTAGAATACTTATAGATGTATACAGCGGGCCGAACAGCATATTGCATTACGATACCGTCTTTCGGCGTATTACCTGTCTGGCTATTAGTGGGCAATGTCCGTAGCCAGCATGATTGCATTGCCATGTGGGACTTGTTAATACGGTGGCACTGGCGCTGATTGCAATCGGAGATGTGGGAGTGTTTGCATGGGTCCGGCTCTTTCTATAGTTGTGCTGGTTTGAGATACTCGAGACTTCAAGCAATTACCCGTAAAAATCCAGGGGGGTGAGTTCATCAAAACTGGTCTTTGCGGCACATGAACAGTAAAATGTTTGATAAACAAAAACTGTAATTTCAGTTGGTTTGTACATAAGGAGTTTCTGCCATTTTTTTTCTCTTCTTCTTGTTTGAAGAGGGTACTCGTATGTTGCTTAGATCTGCTTTGATTTGGTTGGCTCTAGTACAGTATTAGGTTTGGTTAGCCAGGATGTACATGCATACAGAAATGGCATTCACAAAATCCCATGTTTGAGCACAGTTTAGGTTTGGTTTAAAAAAAAAAGAAATAACAAATAAGAAGAAAAAGTAATAAGTGTCTCTAGTGAAGGAAAACAACTTAGCAAGAGTCTTTGTAAACATGCAAATGTAATTTCTGCACACTTGGGGTAATCAGTCCTTCAACATTCATCAGCAAGTTATGAAAGGATTTCCGTAGTATTTAAAAAGGTAGAGAGCTTAGCCTTGAGTGTGTGAGATGAGATCAAGTGTATTAACTTTTTCTAAAATTTACGTCTCATCATCAAACGGTGCATTTAACGCCAATGACCGGATGATAATGAGTGAAGAAGACAGTGGAGAGATGTTCAGTTCTAAGGAATGGGAGGAAAACCTCGGATAAATGCTTCGGGGGGAAACCCACGGACTCAGGTAGGGACTAAAAACCCAATCCACATGTGGACCGAGCCGGATTCGAACCCAGGCCCCCAGAGGTAGAAGGTGAGGAAAGCAGCACAACGCCAACCTGACTCCACCAGTAAAACGGTGCATACAGTGTACACAAGATGAAGTACAAACGTAGTATGTATTGTTGCTGACGACTACTGCTATTAAAAGAAATCAGTGAGGGTAGGAGGTTGGTAGAATTTGTGTGTGTGTGAATGTGCCACCCACTGGTAAGAACATGGGAGAGAATGTCAGATTTAATTACTGTGCCCATTGATGCCACATGGTGCATCTCAATCACTGGTTGAAAGATGTCACAATTTAAAAAGCAGATGGTTGTGGGCAAACGCATGCATTGTAAGAAAGCTACATGTAAGTTATTCAAACTATGAGTTTTCAAAGTAATTTCTAATCGGACAATTATGCACTGAAGATGGCACCACAAATTGTGATTTTTTTTATTGATAATTCACTTTTTCAATAAAAAGAAGTACATGTTGTTTCTTGGCAATTTTCTGAGTTGGGTCAGGTACCGATAATAATTCACGATAATTGAACATGTATAATGCACCGTTTCCATAAAAATGATCAACCGGGCAGTACAGGTACTATAGTACAACTTCAGGAAATAAATGGATAACTGGGTCAGGTACAGAAACACAACTGCTCTTTCCGTTCGTCCCTGCTGTGAAGTCACTAAGTCCTAAAAAGCTGATTAATTTGCAACTCTTCAAATCAGACCTTTCATCAAGGTGAGCTACATGTATCATGATATGTTACATCAGATATTTATGTCCTGTTCTTGTGCGGTACGCAAAGAGTACATGTGTGCACGTGACGCCCTTGAGAGGTGAGTGACATGACCTCACCTACGTCAACCACTGACACACTGTGCCCATAGGTTTTCTGGGAAAGTCGTCAAAGACATACTGGTGACAGAAATTTGCATGAATGAAAGAAACTACTTTGCTGCCACCTTCTGAAATGAGGAGTACTGACAGCTTGGCAAATGCGTCCAAGTGACGACTTACTCGCTTTTGCTTGATGGATTAGGACAATAAAATTGATTGAACAAAAACCTGCATTTCCGTGTCTTGGCATGTTAAGAAACCTTTGGTAGAAACAGGTCTACAAGTTGTTATCAATAGCAACACTTGCATAAAGTGAAAAATTCAATTGTATACTGTACGTACACGCATATAGCGTTATACACATATATAGGAATTTTAAAATTTAGCTCATTCAAAGTGGCCAAAAAAACAAAACAAAACCAGAATTGAAGAGATCATGTACCGTAATGCAATTAGTTTACCAAAAATGTTGACTATGCACCTTTACACATACATGTATACTTCGACCTTGTGTACAGGTGAGCTTTCACTGTGTTACATAACATGTTTATGTCCAGTTCTTGTGCAATGTGTTAAGAGTACACGTACATGTACACGTAAGTAGCACGGGTCACCTGCGTCATCCATTGATGCAATGTACGCATGGACTTTGGAGGAGGGTTGTCAAAGACATAATTATGGCAGAAATTTACATAAATGAAAAACAACTTGGCTGCCGCCTCCAGAAGCGAGCAGTAAGGGCAGAGGCAAATGTGTCAAAGTGACGACTAACCAATTTTTGTTTGTTGGGTCTGGAAAACCTGATTACACCAAAAAGTGCCTGGTTGAGTTTGGCTCTGCGTTTTGACTCTGTGTTTAAACTTGTGTCTTTGTGGGAACAACAGGTCGTAAAGTTGTATATAACATCTGCAGAAAGTGAAATAGCATACTGCATGTATTTCTGAACTTTGAAAGTGAGCTCTTTCAAAGTGGCTAAGAATCAAGAGTTTACAGAGACCATACATGTACATCTGGTACAGCATTTACATGTATTTTACTACAAACGTTGACATTGCATGCGTTTCAGTTAACGCTCAAGCTAAGTTTTGCAATTTTAATCCAAGGATTTGAGCAGTTCTGGTTTTAATGTTAATGCAAATTTGTATATGAGCAAAACCGTGATGTCATCCTAGGCAATGAACCTCAATACTGCGTTAATCTGTGACCAAAAGGACGCCAGATTTGTTGTTTTTCGATAGGTTGCTGTAGTAAGTTTCCATTTGGCAACTGCCGTGTAAAGGCCGGTTCATACCAATACTTCAGGCAAATGCAAAAGCAAAGCAAATTTGACGTTACGACAACTTTCAGCGAGATTTTGCTCCAGTTGAAAACGACATAAATTTGCATTTGCTTTCGCTTTTGCCGTTTAGTACCATATATGGCAATAACCAGCAGGCAACCTTTTCTAAGAAATGCTTTCTGAGGGCAAATACGGGGTTAAGAATGTGAACATGAAAGCATGCAAACTGAACACTTGTCGTTCCGACTTACAGCGCCCTCACTTGTCCAGAATAGCTTAGACTTTAACATCTAAAAAAGTGCAATTTTGAGTGCACTCAACTCCAAAAGGGTTTTAAGCAGTTGTCACATGTAGATTGAAGAAGATGGAAAGATGCACAAGAAGAGAGTGTGAAAAAACTGTCCTTGCCTGTACCTGTTCAAGGCTCCTGTGAGCAAGATGCGACAGGGTATATTCTCAATCACTGGTCTTCGGTGTCCACTCTGACGTTGTGATCAACAACACGCCGGTGTCCAACAACTGTCAGATGTTCATCAAACATTATGGTTCTCCTTCAGGGGGGTCATGAAGATTTTCTTGAAGCATATTATGCACACGCGCCTATCCCATTTCGATTGAAGTGACTCGTGTCTTTTTTTTTTTTCTTGTACACTTGTCATGTACCGTACCCACTGGTGGCGGGGAATGATAACCACTGTTTACATTATACTTCTGAATTCAGAACTTCCGCAAGCCCTTCTATGGGTCTTTTTTGTCCCGGTTCCAATTATACAGTCGATTCCATTCTCCATTTTATGAGGGAATAAAACTTCAGCCCAAAACTCGGGGTGCAGTATGTGCCACTGATCACCAAATGGCAAGACACTTCATGGCCACCTTCGTTTATCCCCATTACCGCTTCCTGCACGGAAATTCATCTCATGAAAGATGCCTCCTTTTTAAGGAGCATACATGTACATGTGGCTTGTTTTGTCAGAGAAAAACAGAATCTGGGTGAATTGGTGCATTAACCTTTACCTGGGAAAACTACACCCATGTACCAGTACGTGTGCCCCAGCTTCTCAAAGATACAGCAGCCCTCTGGATATTCTTAAAATGTCGTGGACTCAGAAGTCAGATTTGTACTTTCCATGAGACGTACATGTCCTGTGTTGTTTGATGTACATGGCACAGCCCCTTGGTCGCGCACTTTGATTTTTCACTTCTAGTCCCTTGCCTGAAAAATACTTTTACCAAAAATTTCAATATGTGTGAAATTTCATCAAACCTCGAATATTCTGATTCCAAAATCCTCACTTTACTCACCCACTACAAAGTTGCGCTGAACTTTTTTTGGTTCGATTTTCCGATCTTTTCTAAAGTGCAAAATGGGGGCTTTTAAGTGTGCTCAAAACTCCGAAAACAATTTTCTAAAATACTTATGGTCTGGTACATGTACATGCGGTAAGGAATTTCTCATCTTTAAAGAACTTCTTGAATTATTATGCAGGATTTTCTGAGAATTGTTTGCAATTCAGCCATGTTGTAGGGCACACTCATTCTTGCCCGATGTCCGCACGCTGCTGTTTTTTAATTTAAGACGAAATTTCATGGCACTGGAACTGTTCACAGAGGGTTAACAGCATGCATTATGAAGGACATGATACCAGTACTTGACCAAATGAAATCGAAGTTTTTTCAAAAAGACGTTCGGTAACACTGTATGAGGAAAGTCAAGTGAAAGCTGAAGTGCGCCATGTTAGGGGACTCTATTATAATATTCAGAGGGTTTGGAATATATGTACACATTCATGTACTGCCACTATACACGGTGTGCATCATTCATCCACAGTCTACTAGGCAGACCAATGTCAAGTATTCAGGTTACCATACCTGTACTGTAACCAGTCCTGTGCATGCTGGGGCAAGTGAGGCATGACTCAGATGGAAGTCCTCATAAATTCCCCCTTTAATCAAGCCAACTTAATATCCACACGGTACTGACATTTGGTACAGCAGGGCCAAGGGAAAAAAAAACAGCTCTGTGCAAACAGCGGTGTGCCTTTCTTCATTTCCGCCAAAAAACAAACTGACGTGTGTACTCTTCCTCCCCCCTTCTCCTGTGCTGGCCGTTGTTGGCGCGCATGCAGGTGGATTACAGGCAGTTAACGTAGATTGTGAAGAGGCTAGCTTGGCCGAGGCGAGGTAATCTGGGGTTCGTTTGCGACAGGACCTGTTTATCCTGTTTGCCACACCATTCGCAGCCACAACCATTCCTCAGCGAGGGTCGAGAGGGCAGACCTGTACATGTCCATGCGCATGCGCTACAGTACATGTTGTAAATGGCAGGCTACGAAGTTTGGATCGATGCTTTTGTAAACTCCCAAAAGTGATGCTTTGACTGCAGCTCTTTATTTTGCGAGCAAAGCCTTTCTCACTTCTGCCATGGCTTTATGCAAATCTTGTGCTCACTTTTGACACACTGCGATCTGGCAAACTCTGAACACATTTGCACATGGACTGATACTGTCAGCATGACACGTTGTAAAGCACAACAAAACCTGAAAATAAGATTGCGACACAAAGTTGGGTATCAGTGACCCAGAAAAACAACTGCATTGCATAGATCCTTTCAGATGACCCATCCTACGCACTAAACAAAAACAGGCCGTGTTTTTGGGGTGATCAGATTATGTATACACACAACTGATCAAACCTTGACCAAAGTGTCTTTCCTCTTGGCCGGGCCCCCTAATCTTCCCCGAAATCCCTATTTCCAGTCCATTCCCCGCTATCCTCTACTCTTCAACCCAACGCCCACACAAACACAAACAGTCGGCAAAGGTTCCTCTTCTTGTCAGGGGAGGGAGGGAGGAAGGGGGGGTGGAAAGCATTCCTTGTATTGCTCCCGGGAGTAATTATCATCTCCGACAGCGAGAGACGCAGACTGCGACAACAGCCCAGTCATCGCGCCTGAGCCTTCATGGCCCGTAATTGAGAAAATGGGTTTACTTCCCTCAGCAAGGAGCTGGCACGCCTGGGTTAAATATTTCATGCCGTCGCGGACGAGATTGTCGTGAGCAGCCGATCCAGAGAGCGAGAGAGTTGTAAACAATACCATCATGCACCTGGGCTGGTCGGGAGATGTTTACATTTTATCATATGACCAAGCACTACGTGCCTTGTGTGAGCCGTCGTGGAGAGGCTATTGTTAATCTGAGAATGTCCATACTCTTAATTTAGAAATGGTATCTTCAAATACGTTGTACTGTGTTCTGTGTTTGGCTGATACCCATTTTCTTTTGTAAGTACAGGCACAATAGTCTCATGATTACCTGTATGCTTATTTCAGAAAACTGGATCCATGAATTACGACCAATGTTTTGCAATTTGAGAGGTTCATGAATGATGAATTCTTTTTCTCTCAAAAGACGGGAAGAAAAATAGCTCCACAAACACCCAACGTGGGAGTGGGTGGGCAGCCTATTGTGAGGGAACCAATTAGGGACAGTTGCCCTGGGAACAGAGAAAAACAACAGAAAAAAAACAGCATTTGCGTGCACGAGGTGCATGTAGGATTGTGTCAATGTTGCAACACATCCCACTGAAATCTTGCATCTGGGAGGGGCACTGATGTGGCTTCTGTCTTAATCTTTAGCTTGCACTTATGCAGAGGATTTGTGATAGGTCTTGCCCCATTACAGTCTCCCATTGCTACTTACCAGCCCACTGTCCACCACTGATGCATTGCAGTCTCCCATTGCTACTTACCAGCCCACTGTCCACCACTGATGCATTACAGTCTCCCATTGCTACTTACCAGCCCACTGTCCACCACTGATGCTAATGAATTCACAGTCATAACATAGATGTGACCATCTTCAAATGTGTCTGTATCACATCTCTAGTCCGAGAGAATTTCCTCATCAATGTACTGCATGTACATGTACAGCTATGTGCAAGTCCATGTACATGTATTGTACATGTATATCTAGGCCTACATGTACAGTAGGCCCCTATCCAAGTTTGTGTGATGTCACTTTAGTTTAACGCATGTCCCCTGCACACACATGTAAGAGTAACATGGAACCATGGAACCTCAAAGTTAATGCAGTACTCGATAGTTCATCTGGGAGCTTGCACATGTTATCAGTACTGCGCATGTTTATGACAGAGTTACTTCAGAACCGGTAAGGTGTGGGTGTCAGTGGGGACTACACACAGTGTTCAGACACTGATGTTGTGGGAACAAAAACCTGCTCCGCAAGTCTAGCTCTGACTGGTCCTCCCTAACAGATGCACTGTAAGTTTGCCTCCCCCCCCCAGTGCCTCCAGGACTGGGGCATAGATACATACATGTACATGTGCACTCCAGACAAGTACAGAGTGAAGACTGAAGACAATCCTCAAGGTGAAAGGGCCACTCATAACTCACATCAATCTGGTTTTGCTCTTTGTAAAAGGTATCCTGGCTGGCCAGAACATATGGTAGAGATAACCACAACCTAACACCATGGCCTGCTAAAATGACTGTCCACCAAGTAAACACGCAGGGCATAAATTTCAGTGTCTGCTTGCTGTCACTGCTCATATTGCCAGCCCAGCCAGTGAAACATTCACAGAGAGCTGAGGGCCTGCCTGTGTAGACCTTGCTCACGTTGTAAACAAAACCAGACCTGATACATAACTACTGGTAGGGGGAAAGACACCAAATAAAATCAAAATGAAAACCACTGGTGGGTCTCCCTTATTTATTTTTGCTTTCTCGAGGCAGTACATATTTTCATGTACCGGTATCTACAGTGCATGTACATGTACCTACAGGGCTGAGAGGCAAGATATTTTCCATTTATAAGGTGGTATAATGGGGAGGGAGGACAGGCCAATTTCATGGAGCTACAACCGAGAATTCCTTGGTTCAATTTTTGGCGCAAATGTCATGATTCAAAAAGGAACAGCAGTGCAGTCCCCAGTGACCGAGATCCCGCATTAACAGTAGCAGGGGTGAGATTGACCAATGATAAAAATAGCTGAAAACAGTTGAGAAAAGGCATCCAGAAGCAGCTGAACTGTGAAAACCTCCTGTACTTCTGTACACAGCAAGTGAGGAAAAAAAAAACAGCTGAAATCCAAAACAAAAAAAAGCTGAAATCAGCTAAGAAGCTGAGAAATCTCACCCCTGCAGTATAGGTCCAGTACATGAAGGCCTTACTTCCTCTTCAGTCACGCTGGGCAGTCATCTATTCCCATCTCCCTTCTCCTCCCCTCCCCCAACTGGCCTGGCCCTCCAGGCTGCTGTCCAGTTTTGTGGGAGGGGGGCCGGAGGGGAGGAGAACAATGACAGCCTGCCTGAGACAGGCTCAATAGGTGTCTAGGTTCACCAGGACTATAAATGGCAGACACTGGCAAGGCAGTGAGGGGTACATGTGCTTAGCCAGAGAGGGTGGAGGTCATAGTCTCCACATCCATTTGAAGGCGCTTCTTTGTGTACAACTAAATGTACCAGCTTAGCGCAGTCAGGCTACAAACTATATATATATGTACATGTATAGAAGGCTTACTCTCGGTGTTCAGTCCTCCGCTGATATTTGCTCAGAACAGGATGTAGAATTTCAGCAAGACAGATTCAAAATAACCGTCCCACACCCAATCTTTTTGAAACTTGGCATGCGCAAGGGCATTCACTGCCAATATGGTACTGTACGTGTACATTATTGTGGTCATTGTCCACTGAGCACATTTTAAAGGGCAAAGTCAGCGTTTTTGGTGTCTCAGAAAAAAGGGCAAAACGATAGTTTTGACCATGGCAATCAACCGACCTACCGGTAACATGAGCAACACTGTTGGGGCAGGGAACCACACTAGGGAAGAAATCACCAATTTCTTGTCACAAAGATTGTGAAAAAAAAAATCTTTGACTCCATGGTTATGTAGAGTGTAGTAAGGGGGGTCGAGTTTTAAAAAAGGTAGGATTTGCCTGACTGCAGCAGATACTGGAGAGTTAAATAGAAATGTTTCATCTTTTCTCCGCTTTTAATAATTGAATTGTGAATTGCAATTTTCATTCACTTTCCTCGGCAGACCCGCCTATAGCTACAGTTTTGAAAAGAAAAGTTGGAAACACTTTTACTTTTGAATGTTCCTTAGAGGTACATGTGTAAGGCAAAACAAAAGGCCATTTCAACTGACCTTTCGTTTACGGTACGGCTGCAATCATTATCGGACCTCAAATGGAATTTCCAACTGGTGATGCCCTACCGATGCACGGCCCAAAATAATAGGATCCCATGACAGCTGAGCCAATTTCTGGGTTGCCATGGCAACCGAGGCCTAATCACCTATTGCAGAGCACCAAGGAGGCAATTACTTGCTAATGACACAAGCTAAATGTAGGACCTGTTGGAGGTTATATGATATTTTGGACAATCCCAAGGGATCTTCAGTTTTGGCATACAACGTGCATACCGGTATGTAAATATATGCAAATTATGCATACAGGCTCTGTGCATGTACTGCCCATGCACGAGGTACCAAAGAATTGAGCTGAAGTGCGTCCTCACCGGCAGAGAAGAGACAGGCTGGTGGGAAGTTTTTGAACTGGGCTTGCGCCTGCGCCTGGTGTACTTGCCATGAAAGACTGTGCATTCCTACAGAAATCAGTCACTCATGCTCAGCATGTCCGGCTACAGAAACCCATATACCCCTGTGCGTACATGCAGTGAGTTCCCACAAAAGGATGGTTATTGGTACATTGGTACATGGTACTGCTCAGAGCAGAGCTGCTGGTGTTCATTGGCAGAGTTTTAGGAAGCACTGTATGATGGTACATGTACATGTACGTGCATGCACCTACATGTACATGTACATGTGTACGGCCCTATGCACACACCTTTTAACTGCAGTTCAAATGTATTTCCTTTTTACCTCGGGACACTTACCGTCCATACACGTACAGGAAAACAATGTTCTCAATAACCATGAAATTTTGGACTATTTTCTTTTATGTTACATGAGTAAATGTGATTCTATGGACTCACTTTGAGTTTGAAACCATCCCCTCCGGCTCTGAGACAAAAAAAAGAAAAAGATAAAGGCAGCGAAAATCATAAAAAATGCACCAATATCACGGTCAACAGTGTAAGTCATGTATCATGTTTCATCATCGTTTCCGCTTGTACGCTAAAATGAGACATTAAAAAAATCTTCCATCTGGCCCCCTCCCCTTGGAAAAATTCCTGGATTTACCCCTGGCAAGAAGATTGAGACACTCCTTGATTGATTTCTTAAAAAAACAACATCTGCTGTGTATCTACCTGCGGCATTTTTGTTTTCTTTATTTGTGTTTTTAGTATAATTACAGCTCCTGATTTCCTGCAACCATGGCAACGGTGCAAGAGTGTCTCTTTTGGTTTTAGTAGAGTTTTGTTTTCTGCGTTACTGTGAAATAAAGATGACAAGCTGAAGTCTCCAAGTGACAAATGACGTCAATGTGCAGAGAATGCTTAAGGTAATATGCACAAGAAGCCATACATGTATGTGGATAAAAAATACCATCTGATTAGACAAAGACCTTGCCATTATGGATCCAAAGAGATCCTGCAATGAAGAAACTACTACTGAAGCAGGGCAAGGTAATCAGCACAGCGTTGGGTGCACTCACCCAAAACTTTTTTTTTTTCAAAAACGGACTGATACAGTAAAATTTGGGATTTGGCGAAACCCACATTCTGCCCTGATGGTCTGTAAAAACTAAAGGGAACTCCGAAAAGAATAAAGAAACGTCCATAACCAACTGTGATGAAGGGTCGTGTACTGCGTGTACTGGTACAAAGGAATATCGTAATTTTAAGAAGTCCATTTGTTGAAATACACCTGTCCCTTTCGTTTTTAACTGGTAACTGGCCTGAAAAAAAAGGAACGCGGTTGTGATATCGACGGGTGGGCACCCGGGTACCCAGGACAGGCCTACATGTACCAGGCACCAAATTCTATCCAAAGAGAGGCATCCCTCCCCTCTCCCCAAGCCCTGCCCCCAACCCACATTCCCCTCACTCCATCACTCCGCGCTGGGGCTTCGCCGTACTATCAACGTGCTGGTACAGCTTAGCACAGAAATTAAAACAAACATCCAAAACCCAAAACATCATGAGACAAAAAAAGAAACCAAAAAAAGGAGCAAAATAACGAAGAAATGTGCACAAATTGACACAACCTCCCCTTTATGAAATGGAAGCATCCATGCTTTAATATAAGGCTCCTATAAGCAAACAAGTCTATAAAATCCACACCACAGATGGTGCCACTTGATGTACTGGTACACAGCCACATCCAGTAATCCTATTGCCAATAAAGTCCTGCGCTTTGCAAAGACAAACTAAAACAATCAGTAATTACCATGGGCCTAGCACCATACCTCACAGAGAACATGTACACTGTATGTCCCACGGGCAGTACCAACCTCCTGTGGCAAAAGCTCAAACGGGTCAATTTCAATTGAACCATCCTTCCCCCCACCCGCGTAATCAATATGATTCCAGGAAAAATGCCCACATGGAGTGGGAAAATGACACTGGGGAAAAAAAATCCATTTCTTAGCCTCAAGTACAAATTAATCAAAGAAAACTAAATACACAAAAGTAGCAGCATCCGCTACTTCAGAACACAGCAGATGATCTGAAATACGTTGATGACAATCCCCGAGATTCCCTAGGTTATGGTGGTTACGCCTTCGTAACAAATTTGGCTCCAGGACGACTGAAGTCACGATCCACAACCCTAAATGGACCTCTTCCACTCAGTTTGATTTCAGTGTTTACTGTTCAGCTACCGGGCAACCTGCACTGCTTGTTCAAAAGCGGCAGGGATATTTATTACTGGAACGCTACGCTCAAGGGGGGGGAAAGGAATGGGGGGGGAGGGGGAAGAGACAGACACGGTAAGAAGGATCAAATACGGCCTGAACATTAACTTAAGTGATAGCTGGATGACATGGGGAAATTGTCACAGTTGGGCAACCAAATGCCTTGAATAAACAGACGAGACAAGCAATGACACTGGTCAACGCCGATGCTGTTGACTCACCTCGGAGGCAGATTTGCAAGGAGAAGACGAGCCGCAAGCTCCAGCTTTCAACAAACAAAAACAACTCTCATTTTGCGTGCAGCTTGCATGCATGTAACCAACCTTGGGTGTGTCTTTCAACTCTCATGCGCAAACACACCCATTAGTACATGCACCAGTACTTAGTGCGGACATTCCTTTGTTCTCTGGTTAAGAAAATGCGGGCAAAATGCTCCTCTTTCTCCCACTGGGATAACTTCCGCTCAGATGGGGGGGTATTCTGCTCAAATTGCAAACCAAAATTTCCGAATACTTCAAAATGTTCGCTCACTTGACCGGCCGTACTGTCATAAACGGAGAAAATGAATCACACCGAGGAAAAGGACAATAATTTCAGAGAGCAAACTATCCAAAATTCTGGGTGCTGAAACAGACGTTAACACAGGCTTTCTTCCCCAAATGATTTCACACTTCAGCTTATAAGCGTACATGTATGCCAATTCACATTAGCATACAAATCGACAAGGCACCTAAATGCCCTTAAAAATGGCAAAATAAATAGTGGAAAAAAGGGACCAAGTGATACGTATCACGTCAAGATGTATTTTGCAATCACTGGTCGTGTGCACAGGTAAGTTAAAAAATATATCTTGCGTGGCTCTTTAAATTGTACACATATTTTAAGATTAAGATTAACCCTAACCCCAGGCCTTTTTATTAGGAACCACCCTAAATCCTCTAAAATCCTCCAATTTTCAACATGAAAAATTGCATTCAGCCAAAATCCTCCAAAATTTCTTAAAAATGTACATTTGGAAGTGCATGTGAATAACTGCCCAAATCCTTCAAAATCCTGTGGCAATTCCTGTCATTATGTTGAGGCAGTGCAAATGGCACTCTTGAGCACTGCGGTTGATTCAAAAGAAATATCAGGCTGAATCTGTGCTTGACTGGGCACAGACAAGATAAGGTCTAATCCAAGACCTTCACGTATGGCATCCTTTGAAATCAGCCATGCAATTTTTCCATACACCCTGAATCCTCAAAATTCCTCCACTTTGCAGAAAAGGATTTTGGAGGATTTGGGAGGGTTAGGGTTAATTGAACACCACATACTCCTGTGTGTGATGGTATTATGGGTTCAAGTGAAAGTCATAACAAGGAACACAGCTACAGCTACGTGTAGCTGGTAAACTTGAGCGTTGTTTACCTTGACAATGTGTGGGCCGCTGGCCGACAACGGCACTGTGCGTGACGGTTGAATAACGGCGCAAAAGAATTGAAGGAACGGTAATCGATAAGGCAATGGCAAAATCCAAATATTACCTGATGTGCGTCATCCTCTTGCTTGTTCAAACAGTATCGGAGTGTGTACATGTACTATATGTGTGCAGGCACATGTGCCTGGGCTGGTGACCTTTTCAAAGGTGAACATGTTTAACCTTTGATTTTAAGTTTGGGCCATATTTCCCCTGGGCCATGCTAGGGCTGATTAATTGGGCCCAAAAGAGACCCAAGGGTATAACCCATGTTTTGGGGTGAAAACATGTCACTGCCTTTGACCACACAATTTTCCTTTTTGCTCCATGGAAGATTTCATTTCCATGGTTGATGTATTCATGCAATGAGCTTGGTTGGGTCTAAGCGCAGAAGACAATCCCACGCGCAGCAGTGGAGCCCCCCACCCACAATAATCCACAAAATGCCTTTCTTGTGGGTTAGAATTGTATTGGGGAACCAACACCATACACAAAAGATTAGGGGACCTCCTTTGGGTAAACTGATTTGCCAGGGAGCGAAACCATACTTGCAAAAGAGATATGGTTACAAAATCCCAACTGGCAACTCCTTTGTATCAAACAATTGGCCAAAAAAAAAAAAAAATGCACGTCGCCACGGGTGCTGCTATGGACCTTCTGCGTGTGAACCGGTTGACGTCTGGACACGCACCACAAGTTTTACCAGGGCAGTTGGAAAACAGCTTAATCATAAAAACTAAGGGGGAAAAGAATAAAATTACTGATGCCTGAACTCAAAGAATTATGCCTCCCTACATGGTTCAGGGTACATGTACCAGAAGAACCGTAATTTGTGGGAAAAAAAAAACCCAGCAGCTTTTTGGGGGAAGAAAACCCGACATTATCTGGCTATGAAGCAGCCTATACACTATTCCGGCAAGGCAGCGGTACATATACATGTACGTGTGCATGAAATACACAGTGCACCTTCAAATGTGGGCCTATTTATCTTCAAATCAACATCTGACTTCAACTTTCCACCTCCAATTCATCACCGTGATGATGTCAAAGCTCATACCCTTTACGTACACTTACATACATGTACACACCAAAATTTGACATTGCTTCATGTTTGGACTACAGGTCACTCTGGGCTGATTTATCATTAACGTGCCCGTTCGTCTTCATTGTCAATGTCACGTGATGATATTGCTGGCCAAATAAATCCCAGATTTACATGTACAACGTACTGTACACGTACATGTACAATATATATCTAAATCACGTAATTTTCTATACGGCTGCAGGTAGTAAACAAGGAACCGGCTTTTTACATGTACATTGTGCATATACTTCATCAATGGTCCCAAATGGTTTGCCTCTTACTCATGCAATAGATACAAATGAGGGAGATCACTTCTCTAAGGCTAAATTCAGAACAGGAATTCTGTCTAAATCAAGTCCATTCCCAACTTCAAATCTAGATTTACTTTCCTCTATTCTCTAAACTTCTGACGAGTGCAATTTGGAATAGACCTCTCTGAAATGCAAACCCAACTCAATTGGTGCTTTATAGGAGTAACTAGTGAGTACATGTACATGTACTGGTACGTACATGTACGTACCGGTACTTGGAAAATTCTCCATTTCTGTCAAGAGGGTTCAAGAAGTTAAATATCAATTATGACTAAATTCAAAATAAATTGTGTCAAACTGCAAGATGGAAAAGATAGCAAGGCTCATCTATCCAATGTATATCAACTGGTGTGAAATTCTGACAAGGCCCTAGCCACCCTACATGTACATTAAAAATGTAAATGAACAGGACCATAGAATCAATGCGGGCCTACGCCACACGTACATGTAGGTTTGCTGGTGTTGACAATTTTACCATTTCAATCATGGCTCATAAAACAATACACCTGTGTGTGTGTGTAATGGCCTATTCATTTGATTTCCAACATGTACCGGTATTTGTGCTGTTTCACGAATAGTGAAAAAAATGAAAAGATTCTTACGGAAAAGCACAATGAAAATTGAAATTATAAAAACAGTAAAAGCAATGATTCAAGTGCAAAAAACACTCAGGTACCGGTAGAGATATGTACACTGGACCGATACATGTGTCAGCATGTACATGTACATGTTGATTGTAATGCACATGTATATGTTTATGCAAGCAAGATACACGTACATTTTTGTACCTCCTTGGTGCACCTTTGCAGGCACCAAGGTGTTCTTGTGTATTAAGGGCATGGTATATTTATCAGCAGCTGTCTGGCACTCTTTCCAGTCAACAATTAGTCACCCAGAGTTCATTTTACACTCTGAGGGGTCACCACTCATTAATCTGGAGAGGGGGGGGGGCTCAACCCCTGACAGACAACCTTGACTTGGGCCAGAGGTAACTGGTGAAGGCAGGTCAGAAGACTAGGGACATGCAGAGCTTGTCATCTGTCAGCGAGCCAAATCCAGTGGAGACAGCTGTTTCAGAAAGAATAGAGAAGAAAAAAAAACTCATGCTGTACATGTACATGTATGTACATGTACACTGTATATACTACACTTGCGAGGACACACAGCGCTGCTAGAGAGGAAGCCTAGAGAGCCTACCAGTAGCAGAGCCCAGAGCCTACAAGTAACAATACTCTCATTCTGGAGCTATTCTTGTCCGTTTATGTTCTGTTTTTACACATTTTTCATGGTTTGTTGTGTTTTTGTTACAACTGCAGATTACAATGTTCATTTTCAGTCAAAGATCAATGGCAAAGTAAGGCTCCTAAATATTTCTTCTATCGGCTGGGAAACGCGAAAAGGAATCTTATGTGTGCGACAGGAAGTCTGAAAGTGAGATTTTGTAATGTCTCCAATTCCCAATGCAATAGGCTATTATTATTAGTATTAGCCTACCGTACATTTGAATACTGAAGCAATGGCTACATGTACAAGTCTGTACAGGGGTTGTACAGTTGGTCTTACCTTTCACTATACTGCCAGTTTGTAACCCACCAACACCACTGTACACATCTTTGTTTTTATCAGAGTAAACAGAGACAAAATTCTTAGATCCAAGAGCAAGATGCACAGCTGTTTGTTTTGTCTTAATCTTTACTTTGTAATTGAATGAGTTAAGCTCTACAGGGTACAGCGCATATACATGTACACATGTACATCATGGCAGAACTGGCCAAAGAGTCTTCAGGGAGTGTTGGTGGCCTGCGAAGAGAAACTGGTAAAACCCAGCCCAAGCCTGGTGTCTACAGTTTTGAGGCACAGCGGTTAAGGCTCCAACCATAAAAGACACAAATGCGCGCTGGAGCACCAGGTTGTTTGGGGGAAATTATTCAGGAATCCTATGCAGCTGTTCCCCAGAGTCAGCCTTGCCCCTCATCAAGTTTCTCCAATAAATGAATGGCAGGTAGTGTCAATACCCACAAATCACCTGGACTGACCCACCCATACACACACACTCACACAAAATCCAGGTCACCAACAGCTGGTGAAAACACTTCGTCAACAGGTACCCAGTAGGCCTGTCCCACTGTTCCACTTCTTTCACCTGTGCAGGTTATGATTTATGTTGCAACAGGTTTTAACCCAAACCTTGGGAAAAAAAGGTCCACTACACACCAAAGCTCCATTTTTCTTTGCATGCATGTTCACAGGGCCCTTCCACATAAAATATATGAGAAGTACACAGTGTGCATGTATGTGTACCCTGTACTTTTACAAAGAACAAAGAAAGGAGGTTAAATGAACTAACGCCAACAATAACGTCTTCTGTTTCAACTCGGCAATAAATTCACTGAAAATACTGGTACATCGTACTTTTTTTATGTAAAGGATCAAAGCTGTATTGATCACAGATCTGGAGATGTGTGGTATGGAAGCACTAGGGCATGATCCCATAAATTCAAACAGCTCAAATGGGCAAATAATAAAGACAAGTTGAGCCCTGCTCCAGCCCCTCTCCCCCCCACAAAAAAACTTTCCTTGCAGGTGGAAATCACCCAGTTGGCAACACAAGTCCTGAAATGAAACAATGACACACCCTCCATCCACCTATCCTCAGGGGGCTTACATGTAGCTGGGTATTCATTCCCCCCCCCCTTGAATTTCACTCAGATTGGGTTCAGCTGATCAGCCCAGAATCACCCAGGTAAGGGGGCTGTGGGGGCCAATGAAGGGCCCATTTGGTTCAGCTCTCAGGCCAGCCAGTTGGACAGGCGCCCTGGGGGCAGGGGCAACCTGTGCAATTCCAGGGAGTCCTGATCAAATGAAGCAATGCAAGTCAAGCAGGAAAATCAGTCTGGAGGCCCGGTGGAAGCACACCCACCATGCTATTGTACGGCCACTTTGGGGGTTTAGTCCAACACTTGGCAACTGAAATAAAAACCAGACTTGTTCAAACAGATGGTATAAAACACCTACCCAGCTTCACCATTTGTCACTGCACAACTATGTTAGGGTAATATAAACATCCCTCCTCCAATTTCCAAGCGGGGTCATTCACTGATTCTGGAGGGGAGTGTCATCGGATCCAAAATGGAGGTCACATTGCCCGCAAAGTCTTTATGCTCTTGACTTGAGGAGAGATGGAGGCTTTTGCCTGTTTGGACTGCCACAAGAAGACCGTGCCAGAACTCTGGGGGTCGTCAACATCGTAAATCAACACTGTGCATCATCACACTCCTTTTTTTTTTGATTTTGCCAACAACAGCTGAAGTGTAACTGTTTTGAATCTGCAAGTACCCGTACAATTAAATATGTAGGCCCACTGTGCACAGAGGGACCACATGAGGGTTGCTCTTTTCACACAATGTAGGCCTACAAGTACAGCCGGGAGGAAGTGTTTTTCATGGAATGGAGAAACTGTTTTCTATTTTAGCCCAAAACAGAAGTCCCGAATCAGATGCGAAAACTATGTCCATTTGGTAAGAAAAAAGAAAGACAAACAAGTTTTTGTCAAATGATTCAAAAGAAACTCATATGTTGCATTCTGCCTGCCCTGTGTTCCTTTGCATTCGATTCTAATTTTTCAAATGTTACTCATATCATGTACCCGGCTCTGAGTTGCGCAAACTCTGTACTCAGCAGCTGTACATAATGTACAATGTACATGTAAATATGTGTACCATGCAATGAACTGAGTACTGAACAGTGACTGGTTTTGTGTTGTGACCATTCATGAGTATTTAACAAAGTACAGTTGGCTTTCGATATACATATACATGTACAATGTAAAAAACACAGTTACTACTACATTGTATGAGAAAATACTGTTTTGTAATAAATAAACCAATAAAAACATACGCTTACACATACATGTACCGTACATGTAAATGAACATGAAACATGCAAAGACCAAGTTCTGAGAAGCTGAGTTTCTAGAATTCTGTTTGTCGTTTCTTTTTTTTTCCACTCATTTTATAACAAAGTCCTGGTTATGACAAGGTAATTTTTCTGGCCCTGCAACTTTGTTATAACGAGGGTTGTCTTTACCACTTACTCAAAGAGTCGATTGAAGTACATGTAAAATTATATCGGCCGACACGTACAATGTATCTGCGCAACACCTGAATACCGGTACGTGTATGCAACTCCCTGTCATCTGATTGGTGAATAGTAGATCATGTGACATAAATCATTTTGTTTAACCCACGGTGTGACCATGGGTTATACCCATGAATTATCGGCCTACCATTTCACTCAGTGCATGTCCAGTATGCACAGTGGCTCCACAGAATGAACATTTGCACAATGTGTGTGCACGTGGTAGGCACATTGACGGCTTTGCACACAAACAAATGCAAACCATCAGTCACATTTTGTCTTTTATCAGATGAGGACATTTCTGAACTCACAGGTAATGGTCACACTTCTTACCAGTTGAAAGATACAAAACAGGTCATCAAATGAATATGCCGGTAGTAAATTGTAAGATAAAAAGAGGATTCTCTGTGGAAGCACTAACTATAAGACTTGCATCTTTACTTTGGACTGACAATGTGACCTGTACACAAATGTACACCAACAATTGTGCAGGCGTTATTCATTTGCCGTTAATTATGCGGGTATCGTACATGTATGGGTAAAAACCAATGTTTTATGATGTTTCCCATTTGGAACAATGGAAAGATTGTTCTGTTTCACAAGGCAAAGCCGCAAGTGGAATGGAACATTTGCTCTGTCATCTCTTGAAAGCACTCTCGTCACTACACTCACAAACATTCATTATATGAATAATACTACATGTCCAGTGTACTCGAGTGGTTTTCACACATGTTGTTAAGCAATTTTCGGCCCTTTCAGCAGTTCAGACAGAGTGTAAACTCACATGTACTGGTATCCGGCATGCATAGATGCACCATATGCACTGTAGGCAATTCATGCGACATACATGTACCTGTATGTCGCATACCGGGTGTAACAAACAGTAACCACAGAAATTTCATCATTTGGCCATCCAGTGTAAGCTAATTGGTGGCAACTGCCTCGAAGGTACCACGCAAGGACATGTAGTGGAGGAGGATATGCGAATGGACGCACGGGGGAGAAGCATTTTTACCTGACCCAGTCACGTCCTCGGTGATGGTCTCTGCTCCAGGACGGGTACAAGTCCTGGAGGAGAAATGTCACTAGTTAATCAATGATTCCAGGGAATGGGACTGGGCACAGTACTGGTACCTGTGCTTGCCAGGTCAAATACAAAAGCACAAGTAATGCCCTGTTGACATTTTCACGAGTGATGTCATCAGCGGGTCTACAAAGGAAAGGAGCCGCGATAATCGTCGCCCCTAAGCCTTCCCTCTCCCCCCCCCCACCAAGAGGAAAAACTGATACCCTCTTTGCCTCCCTTTGTCGTCATCTTCTTCAATATTTAACTCTTATCATGCCAAATCCAACAAGATGTAATTTCAACGTGATTAACTCAAGACACTCAAAGGTAAGGGGTACCGTACATGGACACGTGAGTAATTCATGGGAAGGCCAATGGGGTATTCCGGCTTGAGGCCGATTCATACACCAGGCAAATGCAAATCTGACGCCACACAAACCTTGCAACCAAGTTTCGCTTGAGTTGAAATGCGAATTTGCAGCGCGACTATTTGATCTGACGTCACAAGTTCGTGCTTGTGCCGAGTTCATGTACATGTATGAACCAGCCTTTACGGTTCACGCGGTACCCGAAATTCCCTGTCGCCGTTTAAAACCATAAAGAGATACACTGTACCGTTAGGTGGAAGTCTTTTTCCCAAGACAACATGCAATGCTCTGTATCATCTAGGTACAAGCCCATGTGTGCATTCTGGGTATGTAAATGTATAGCTCACCGAAACTGCCTAGTTTGTGGATGTGACTGGCATTGCTCTCGGGTTATTGGGGCGTGAAATCACAAATGTGGCTGAGCAAATAAATTTCAGGGGGAATTTGAGTATCAACCGTGGCATTTTGAGAGCAGTGTCTCCAATTCCCTCGTTCATCAACCCTCTTGATCTGCTCCTGAACCCAATCAAACTTGTCACATTCACAAAAGCCATGTGGACCCCCCCAAAAAAATGCTTTCAAAGACCAGACTCTTTACGAAATTTGAAAGGGGGAAAAAAAAACTTAATGACGAGCTCAGACAAAAGTTGAGACGGCATCTGAAACAGAACTGCTCCTGGATATAGATCGTGACACCTACAGTCCATGCTTCGAGTAATGAGAGACAAGCAATAGATGGATGGCTCTAGGCGTACAGCGACGGCCGTGGCGGTTTCTGTACGGACACCTAATGGGGGGTTGTAAAACTGCAAACTGCCCCCAGACAAGAGGACGTTATTACATCCAAGTTGACTGAAATCGCCACTCATCGTCGGTTTAAATTGTCACACCTGCCTGGGGCAAATGGCGGGGAAATGTTCGAGGAAATCTTGAAACAAGATTCCAGAGCCCTCCCATGCATCAGCATCGTGCAAACAAAGGGCCGCGGCAGGGCTCTGTAGCTCGGAATTCATCTAATCCTATCTGTATTAACCTCTGGTTTTGGTTGGGAGGGGGTGTGGGTTGAGAAACCAGGTTCAGGTGATACTTTCAGTTTTACATGTACACGGTGCCATTAGTCACAGTCCCACTGTTCGAAAGTATATAGCCTGTTTGCCTGAACAGTAACCGATTTACATGTACCTGGTGAAATTGTGTAAAAGACGCCAAGTACCAAATCCAGAATCATTCTGCCAATGGTCACTCCCCTGCGGCAATACTTCTATGTTTACATGTGAAACAATCCGACACACTACACGTGAAGCTCATGCGACGTCGATAACTGTAAAGTACATACAGAGTGCATACATGTAGGCCTATGGTATACAATGTACATGTACGTATGGCAGATTATGTTGAGCTTTTTATGTTATTTTCCTCAAGGAAAGTTATTTTTCATCCAGTCAAATCATGTGTTGTTCAGCTTTCCAAGGATCAAGGGCATTCTAAACAAGCTGTCACAGCCCACTCAGAAGAAAAAAATTGCATACTTATGAATCTTGATAAATTCAAAAGCTGTAATTCACCGATCCCTGTAAGGCCACATAAATGAAATAACTAGTTTAGCATCAGCGCCCACCTCAAAAAATCTTGCTGCATTTTTTTTCTCTTTAAAAGTTATCTTTTCCAATGTCCTTCACCATCCCCCATAGTTTCTACAATGCCCACACAACCTCGTGCACGCACAGCATGGGACCTGAGTACATACACACAATGTTCCGTGGTTGTGGCAGTCCAGATCAGCATGCATACCAAAGTATTTAAAAAACCAACAACTAAAAACGTCCCTCTTCGTTTTTGCAAAAACAAGTATTTTTTAAGTGGCCTAATGTAATGGTGTATTTGATACTGTCACATTCTAAAACACATTAGTAAAAGAAAAAAGCGAGACTGACAATGTACATGTACATGCACGTGAACATTTCAGTTGGAACTTATTATAAACCACATGTACTTGAGTCTTCGGTGTCTTCCTTCAAAGTGCCTACCTCAGCAGATACGACCTGTTTCAATATCTCAATCAGATTATGAAAAAAAAACTAAAATGCAGGTATGAAGATGAAAGGTGTCAATGAATCATAATTTGTCAGACTGTCCTGTCCCCGACACCAGGTCCACGTGCATGGCCTGACCCACACACCAAATTCAGGTCGCCAGGTGCCAAATCATGCACCACCTGTGCTTTGGGGAGAATCTGTCAGGAGCAGAGCCTCTGTGAGGCTCCCCTTGTCTGACTCTGCGCTCACCCAACCTGGCCAGGTAATAACCCCCAGCGGGCCTGGTAGTTAATGGTCCCCGGCTCCCCTCCAATGGCCCGTGCTCGCCCGCGGCCCCCACTGCACAATCCGGGATGTATATAATGCTACACCGCAAGACAACGGTCACCTGGCCTGCCTGTACAGCACAATCTCAATCAATCTATTCCCTGCAGTGACTTTGACACACCTTGTAGGCCTAAATACCCTGAATCTACATATATTTGCAGTTCACAGCCGGAAAAAAGAGGGGCAAGCTTCTCTCTGTCAAAATGGAGATTCTGGTGCACTTGTCCATGGACAATTGAATGCTTTCCACTTTGAACACCCCCCCTCCCGCAGCAGCCATTCTTTTACACTTTCACAGTTTTCCATTTACAGGTAGTACATTTCTACTGCTCCGTCTTTCAACTGCAACACATTAAATTGTGACAGCACCGAGTTCTCTGGTCCCAGTGAGACTAACATTTTGACCCATTTGAAATCACAGCCAACAGATGAATGTTTGGAAGCAAAAGACTGTAAGCATTTGAACATGCAGGCGAGAATACAAGCAATGATTTCTGGACATGCTCAAGCCCGCAACGTCATATTAAATCCTGCACGCCCACATGTGGTACAAATAGCCTCGCCAAAACATGAACAGGCTGTCATGTATTCTCCAGTTGGGTCTGTCATAATATTTTTGCCAAGCTGTCACGCAAAAAAATGAAAAACGAAGATATTATACAACAGATGGATCACAACCAAGCAACCAGCTTGCATCCATGCTGGGGTCCTCTGCTTGGCTCCATCCTGAAGCACGAAGATGTCTTCCTGTGCTCCATGGTTTAATGATTGTGCGCTAATGACATGTACGGTACTCCCCTACATGTACCTCCCAAACACTCATTAGAGAAATGATTACCAACTAACTGCCTGGCGTGGATTCTTCATGGATAAAGAAAGAAACTGTGCTGTTGACAGGCCATGTACCACTTGATATGAAAGGAGGGTCGGCCTTGACTCTTGACTTGTTTTCGCCACACATGTAAGGTGCTCACAGTATTAAAAAGTCCACGCTTTTTCTCCAGGGCTGTGAACAGTCCAGCAGGAGTTCAACGCAGCCAGCCAGCAGAGGTAACTAGAGGTCAGCCTTCAATGCCACTACCATCAGCAACACCTGAATTGGCCAGCCGGCAGTCTTGACATAGATCTATCACAGAGCGGCTTGGCTGTGCAGCCATTTCAATGTTGACAATGGGGCAATGTCTTGGGCCACTTGACAATTGATGGGAACCCCACAGGGTGCCTGTCCTCACCATGCTTTTCAATCACCAGTTTTTGTGCCTCTCCTTCCAATAAGCCCAACACAGACATGCATGTACTCTACAGAGGCACAGGTGTTCATAAAACAATGTTGGACCCATCTTGCCTGATGCATGTAAACATGTCCTTTCATTAGACTCTACAGTACCTGTAATTACATGTATGTACAAGTACCTGGTACCTGTCCATATCACTTCTCAAACTTGAAGCATGTGGTGAGTAGTGTGCATTCGGAAATCACATTATGCTGTACATGTAGTACACAATGTGCAGCATTTGCACAATTTGTGACCGCAAGTAGTTTTGTGCCACTTCTGAAAAAGTTACATAAATGCGTTCGCCTCCCCTCCACCAGTGCCCCGCCCCTACCCACAATGCTACATTGTACATATAAATATAGTCCAGATACTAATCACGGTACTGCTTGATGCCCAATATTTTTTCAATGTGTTTCACACAAACAGCATGCTAACTTAATTATAAGTAAACTGCTTCATGGACATGATATAATGATGCAATACAAATACAAGTACACGTGTACATGTACCCGAGAGGGGCATTACCACTGGTACAGTACCGGTGCCTCAAAGCCACAACACCCCGCAAGGTTAACAACCAGTTATTTTTTCTGGCTCAATAGTAAAGCTACCGGTGCACATCATGGTTATCGAGTGTCGTAAGAAGATTGGTTCCCCACATGAACCTGAAGGCAAATTACACAGAGTCACATGATTCTCTTACAGGGCACCCATCTTTCATACAAATTGTAGAAGAGTTGTAAACCAGGCACGATCAGAGGTAAAAGTTACCTGAACTTGAAGGGACCATGTAACAGAAATATTTTACAAACATCCTTGAAATTTTCATATTTGGACAGCTACTACTATTTGACCTGTATTTCGGGGACGAATGCGAATTTGCATAATTTTTCGTGCGCAAAACTGTGATGGAATCGAAGGCACTGAACCTCAATGTTGCATTGATTTGAGCACACAAAATTGCTGGATTCTTTATAATTATACATGTACTTTCTATTGAAGATTTGCTGTATTGTGTGCGTATACCCGTACATGTATGTATTAGCCTAGCAGGCAACCTTTTCTCAGAAGCTATTTGGGGTTCAACAGTTGAACACGAAAGCATGAAAACTGAAAAGTGTCTTCCTGGATTCACATCACACTATTAACAGCGCCCTCACTTGCCTGGAAAAACTTGGTCAATCTTGAATGCTTAAGAAAGTGCACTTAGAGAAACTTTAACTGAACTCAAAAAAAGATTCCAAACAGTTTTCACACACTGGAGAAGAGTTCAAACCTGCACAAAAAAAATGATGCTTTGCACTGGTCCTTTCCACACAAAATCACAGGGACGTGATGATAGGAATCTCCAAGCACACTCAGACCCCGTGGTCTGGGCCACAACTTCATTAGCCTGACCCATTTCTTTTTTCTTGCCAGGTAAGCACAACCGAACCTACCAGTCTCCCCCCTCCACTCTACCGCCTAGGCCCACACTCCAAATGCCCCCTACATACTGTTACCAATCCAAAAATAAATAGGTCCCCAGTTTTTCCCACTGCCCTCGTGCTATTGGTCAAACTTTAATATATTGGTGGCACAGCTGCATTGCTTATCAAGCCCCCCACACTCCTGTGGAGTCCTTTCCCATTAAAAGTTCACCAACAGCAATGACAGCCTTGCAGATTAGGAACCCTGGAGTCGGCAAGATTAAGACAGGAATTACTGAGGACTGAGAAGTCTGAAGAAAAGTGAAAGAACTAACCAAAGTTGATAAAGAAACCAGTTTTTTTTTTCTCTCTCTCCCCTAAAAGTCTTTCCAGAAATGGCTTTTCCCGCTGGCGGATTGGACACTGTTTCACACTTCTTAATTTTGCAGTGACTGGGGATGTGTGACAAAAGTTCACCTGTGACCTCTGGAGGTCAGGAGTTCATCCCACCTCGTGAATAAAGGAGGCCTGTTGACTAGTGGGGAAAGGGGTATTTAATCAAGCCACAAATGTAGAAAAGGAAAATCTGGCAGTGAAACTAAACCCACTCAAACTGTCATGGGAGGGCTCAAATCAACAGAAGTTCAAAACACTCCTAAACTCTCCAAATTAACAAAGAGGCCAACGAACAATGACCGTCAAAAGACAAAACACAAAACACAGTAAAGGGGATCGGTCAAACAGGCAGTGGTTCCCCAGTGTTAAATAGTTCCACTCGCGTTCCATCGAACAATGTGCCTTTGTTCTGACATCAAAGTTAAAATGGCCATTGAAGTTGTTTCAGTAAACAAAACTGACATTCCTCTCTGGATTTCTTGTTCACATGAAGATGTACAATGAAAGTTTTGCACTGGTACAAGGACAGCAATCTGCATGCATGATGTACATGTACAGTAAATGTGCATTACATGTCCACACCTCTACCTGTACGTACATTCAATGCATGAATGTACATGTACATTCAATGCATGTACATGTACATGTACTGTACATGTACTGTACATGTACTGGTATGTACATGTACAACCTCATGAAGGCTGTTCTGGTTCATTCACTTCCTTGTGGCCTCCTCCTCTCCCTTGGCACCTTGGTGGTTCCCTGGCTCAGCCATCATGTTTGTTTTTCTCTCTCATGGTCACTGCACGCCCAACCCTGACACTACCCACAAACCATGTCCCCCTCCCCCAACTCAAAAAAAAAAAAATAGATGGGACAAGAAGAAATCTCACTGAAGAATTTTCCCTCCTCCGTCCACAGATCTCAGTGATGTGACATGGGACTTGTGGAAGACAGATCCAGGCTGATTCGAAAGCAGATCTCGGCACCAAAAAAAGCCAAGGCAAACGGGGGAGTGACTACAGGGATCCTGGGAGAGCAAGGGTATTGGACAGCTGCTACTGATGTAAAACTCCATTCTGCCGCTGCATGTATGTGCCTGGATAAGCTGGTCCTGCACAATAATCCCATGAGTTGAGGGCATTGTGGGTAATCCAGTCTGGAACCCTGAGAGTTTTCACTTAAGGTCAATGTCCTCTCCATCAACCCTGACCAAAAAGTACAGTGCTGGCTAACTCTTCTTATTTTTTTATTTTTTTGCGGTGGGAGTCCTCCAGTGCTGAAAAGCTATTTGGTGGACAGTAAATAAAATAAGGCTCCCCGGGAAAATGACACTAGCAGGTGCGCCAGATAGTGCCAATACCTGAAATGGCACATTCACACTTTGGGGCTGATTACACGGAAAATTCCTGGAGCAAGATTTGACAACAGACACAGCGCGGTTGGGGAAAAACAATGCTGAAAGGTACGGTAGCGCTGAATGAGGCCCGCCCTCCTTTTTTGAAATGAGGAGAACACTTAAATGAGTGCATGCTTCCTAAGGCTGTTTACGTTGAAATACTTCAGTGCACATGGACATTGTAAGTGACAGAACCTAACCCCTCAATAAAGCTGGTTTAGTTTCTGTTGAATATGTACCCTATCACAGAATGTGTGCATTCCTCTCAGTGTAAGGTGGGCTGGGGAAGGGTAGGCGTGTTCTACTAAGAGGTTCTCCGCTACCATAGTTTGGATAATGGATTGTTTTAATCTACTTCATGTGATGTGATTTTTTGAGTGTATTTTCTGATGGTATAATTGTTGTTTCATTTTTTAAAAATACAAATGTACACTGTACATGTAGAAGTGTTTATTGTTACAGTTATTACTTGTGTTTGGTATCGATGTGAAATTTACATATATGTAAGTTGTGTATTTTCATACCAGCACCTACAGCAGCGACAGATGGCCCATTGAAAATCGTCTTATTCTTTAGATGACGTAGCTACAAAAACTAAGAACGAAAAGACTTCCCAAGAACTAACTCGTCTCATGTTTCAGTTCTGAATTGAACAATATTCCTTTTTTTTTAATAGGCAATGTCAGAGACATGAAGTAAAAATCCTTCTTTCCTGCATTATCACAGCACTTTCTATGAACTGCATTCTACATGTACTTGCATGGTACCAGCACCACTGTGCACATTGTTTTGAAGGAAAAGGCGATCAAATGCAAAACCCCCAGTCTTTAAGACATTGTCAGTTGTGTAATTAAAATCGAAAGCTCGAACTAAATAAGATCCCATCAAAGTATTGTCAAGATTGGAGACGACAGGCAAGTGCTGCGCAGGGCCCATGACACAGGGCCCGGGAATGTTGCCACACAGATGGTGCCCCGCACTTGGCCGGCGCACAGTGGGCACAAATGAAAGGAAAATGGAATTAAAGTTGATGCTTGGGACACCGGCTCCCTCGTCCACTCGTCCACTAGCCGTTGGAAGAAAAACATAATGGCGGCTGCTGTCGTCATCGCACGCTGGGCTCTGGCTCCTGACAATCAAGCAGGAGGGCTTGTGCCTTGACACCAGCAAGCATAAACAACTTCCAGGGAGGTAAGAACTCCACCTGATGCTCCTCCCCCCCAAAAAATCCTGACCTCAAAAAACAACACCATACAATGCAGCCCCCCCCCAACTAGACTCTCCACCACACTGGCTATAAATCCGTTCACCCTGAAAAAATTATGTTAGGACTACCATAAAAAAGCTGTCTAGACTGATATAAGCCCTGTGTCTTTAGGTAAATAACTGGCCTGAATCCAGCACTCTGGCCTGGATTCTGTGCAGGAACCCATGCCAGCCAGGTGTAAACATGCTCTGGGAAAACACACAAACTGTTCGGGAGGTAGTGGAACTTTTTTTGTCACAGGCATTATCAATGGGCACAGTGCACATATGGGTAACTCCAGCAATTAGGGATCCAAAAGTGTGACATTTTGGTGTCCCTGTCACATCTGACCTATGATTTTGTAGGTTCAGAACACATTTTCTAATTTCAAGGAGTGGTGAATTAATGCAAATTACCTGTCAAACAAATAGTAATAGTTTGAAATCAATTCCGGTGACATTTCCATGTCAAATAAGAAAGGTCCGATGTAACACCAAAATGTCACACTTTTGGACCCCTAATTGCTGGAGTTACCCATACAGGGTATCCATGCATGTACATTCATTCTTGTTCTATAGTTGTGGGGGCATACATGTACATATACATGTACACTTGATACATATTTTTCACCTATTTTGTGGAGACCAAAAATGTCACAGGGACAAAGTAATGTCCGCTAAACTCGGTCCAAATTTGCCTCACAAAAGAAACTGTCCCCTTACCGCAGTGAATGCCTCCATAATGTATGTACATGTGAGTACATGTTCACAGTATGAAAGCTGTTTGCCTAACCATGGGGTAAACCATTGGACAAACTGCCGCATGTGCGGGTCAAGCCCAGATTGTGTCCCATGGTGAGTCCGCTCCAACTCAAGGGCCAATGACTAAAACACACAACGATAACAGCAGCATGCTCAGCCTCACAGAATTCCCCCGTCTGTCATGACATGAACACACAGACTTTTTTTTTTTGGTTGGTCTCCCTTCTTCTGGGAAACTTTCCTGATCCTGCCCGTCAACCGTCCACCACAACTGGCTGGGTATTTACCCGACAAAGGCAACTGCCAAACTGTGTTCAGCCAAGTCGTGAGGGGACTGGGATCTTTTTGGAGAGTTAATTGAATGTGACAAAGGCAGACAATAGCCCTGGCTCGGTTGGGCCGGCAACCCTCTTGACAGCTAGGGGTACTTCTTTAGTCCTTTTATCGTGGGATTAACCCTGGCAATGGTAGGGCTATACCCTGGCATCTGGTGAAGCAATGATCCAAATGACCTTGTGGCAGTAATGAACTTTAAAGAAGACCAACAGATGAGTTACTCTTTTGTGATTTCTGTCTGGAGAGCGAAGTTGGAAATGTGAACAATTTGGTGATTAATAAACATGCACATGTACATGTAGGCCTAAAATCAAGATGTTTCTTTTTCCCCTCTAAAAATCATCACAACATCTCAAGCTCATGAATGATACCATCACTTTTTGTCTCCAATGCAGTAGTTGAGTCTATTACAGTATCTCAGAATTTCAGCTCAATAGTTTCTATGTAATCCTTTCAACTGGAAAGTGCTTCCACCTTTGAGCACCGTGATTTTTGGGCCTGGCAGACTTTGCAGATTTTTGCTTTTTGTCTTGTGTATGTACAGTATGTACTACATAATAGTCTGTACGCGATTCTAGAATCATCACTTCTCCTTTATAAGACAGGTTTTCGTTACGTGCAAGTGAAGACTGACTAATGTTTGATGTGAATGCCATTTGGAGGTGCAATCAAATAAAAAGAGGTACAGTTTGGCTTCACTTTCCAGCTAGATGTGGCCGGTTTTGCTGGTGGAAGGTAACAGTAATGTGCCACATGCAGACAGGAGTGTGCTTACAGTAGAAGACAAGTGGACCCTGGGAAGGTACATGTATATGGAAGACCTCCCTGTAATGAGTCTATGCACTTCGGTGCCACACACAAAGGGATGTGGAGGTCGAGTACATGTACATGTACCGTTACATGTACACCTACACTGTACTTACTACTTGGCTCTCATCTGAGCGAAGGACAAACATGTACATGTACAATGTAGGTACATGCGCATGTACATGTACATGTTCATGTGTAGATGCAATGTCTTGAGTTTGGCGCCGGATTGGCGCACAGCCAAACCAAACCAGCTGTTTGTTCAATCCATTCCGGCAAAACATGCTGGGATTAAGGGCCTTGTATCTTTGCGTGTTTTAAAAAAAAAAAAATAAAAAAATCAGGGAAAAAAGCGAACGACCGGGAAAAAGAAGAGGAGAAAGAGAAACTAAATCCGACGGGGCATGTGCATGCATAGTGCAAATGAGCTGAGCCAGGGTGCAGTGAGAATGGTTTGCCCATGAACTCAGACTGAGACTGCCGCCGATCAGAAGGGAGCTGGTTCCACGTCCACAAGATACGAATACATGGGTACATTTGCACAAGTACCGGTGAGTTGCAGTGAATGTACAACCAAAAAAGACATAGGGATAAGTTCATGGGGTGTTCCTCAGTTCACGGTACTTCAATGGAGGGGGATGGAAGGGGGGTACTCGCACTAAATTCCACCGATGCCCCGGCCACAATTGTCTGGGACTGCTAAATTATCACAGTGAAACGGATCTCCTTGATTAGACAGCGCCTGTCCCCAGCACTTTCATGCGACCAGGACGGGATAAAATTCTAATATTGTCAATGGATGGTTGTATTCGAAGCAGATTTGGTTGGCCAGAACAACTCGATCCAAAAATCACTGGAAATAATTTGAACACAATTAGGCAACCCTTGGTTTCACCATATGAAAGAACTGCATTCACGGTTGAGATTGACCGATGATAAAAATAGCTGAAAACAGCTGAAAAAAGGCAAAAAGCTGTGAAAATCTCCTACACTTTTGTAAACAAGCCGGTGAGGAAAAAAAGCTGAAATCAGCTAAGAAGCTAGGAAATCTCACCCCTTAAGAATACATACACGCAAAACATTTGAACCCAGCACGTCACTCAAACTGGTACCGGTACATGTATGTACATGTACATGTACACAATGTGAAATACATGTGGTAGTGCCTACAAAAGAGGAGCTGCAAGTAATTTTTGTACAGGACCGTATATGCCAGGAGACAGGTCCAGGAACTACAGTGTGGAGACAGGTCCAGCAGCTGCAGAGTGGAGACTGGTCCAAGACTGGAGCTGGAGACAGGTCAAGGAGCTGGAGATTGGGCCGTAAAAAAATGCCATATCCCATTCAACTTTTTAGCACTGTCACTGCACAGGAATGTCACTGGGAAATCTCACAGAACAAAAAAAACTTACATGTACCCGGTACATGTATTACACAGGTCTTGGCTGTGCATTTAGGCTCACCTTATCCATGTAGGCCTACACAGGAAAACATGGAGCAATCAGTTACCACCATACTCTGAGAAAAGCTCAGCGCTGGACAAATTTCGAGTGCAAGTTTTCCTGGAACTGATGCTTGGTGAACCGAAGCCAAACAGGCCGTCCCGTCACTGCTTTTGAACCTGATCAGACAGGTCTTCGTCCCCAGGTACCTTGTAGGTCCGTTCCCCCCCCCCCAAAGTGCAGACACTGACCCCATTCCCCACAGGGTCCCAACATGATCATCCCTGGTAAGCGGTCTTGCCTCTCCTATCCTCCCCTCCTTTTTGACAACCATGATACTCCCCTGCTGCTGAAATCAAGAAGATTGACGGGCATCCAAAGCAGTTCCGGCTCTTCCGCTGCGGATTTTCTTTGTTTTTCCTTATTTTTCTGCAGGAGACCCAATCAATAGGTGTGCATGGGTCTTGTGTCTGTCTGAGGGACTACGGTATTTTATGCCTCTTCTTTTTTTTCCCCACTCCACCCAACGTATTTAAGCCCACCTTTCTGGAGCCAGCTTGATAGTGATATCATCACCTGCAGGCATTTCTTATAATCAGCTAAAGAGAAAAAAAAAATTGCCAAAAGTAGCTGAGTCAATGGAAAAGAGAAACTCCTGCCAATGACCTGAGGAAGATTATCGCAGAAACGTCCACTAGTGTGCCGGCTGCCTTGATACTCAAAAAAAAGATTGATTTTTTCCTCTAAAATCTTCACATACATGTAGCTTTCTTTGATTCAAATCAGAACTCAAGTCGAAAGCCAAAAACGATTATTTAAGAAAAAAATATGAAATATCTGCTCTGAGTGTCGCTTCGTCAAGTTTTTGAGACTACATGTACACGTACATGTATGCACATGTACAATGTAGCAGCAACATCAGAGAGAACACCCTGCTTGCAGCACTGGTATCCAAGGCTTATGCAAATGTTGATTGTCCTGGACCACCATAGTACAGCAGGCATCAGCTAAGCAATCAGGTCTCCCCAACCATGCCTGGCCCCAACAAGTCAATTCCGCCTGGGGCTACAAAACAAAAATGGCAGCCGGCTGTAACATTATCCACAACTATTTAGTTAGTAACAGCATTCCATTGCCCAGCTTGAGGCCAAGTTTATTGTACAGGAGAGCTCTGGCCAGGTTAGGTTGCTTTCAACTTAAACAGCCAAACCAAAATTTAAAAGAAAAATATTTATGAAAGTGAATACAACAGACTTACTTCCATGCAGTACATTTAGTGTGGAGCCACACAGCACCAAAGAAAGGCTGAAGTACGGTACATGTGTACATGCTCATTTACAAGTGTGCATTGCACAAACCGGTACATGTACAGTGTGTATACATCCAGTGCGCTGTACATGTACATGAACATGTTTGTGTCAGGAGGGTATGGCCAATTTCTATTTTAACGGCCTTGAAAGTGGTGTTGAAGATGCTCATTACTTGGTTGGATGATGCATTTAATATTGGATGACGCATTTAATATTTGAAAGTCAATTTACTTAAGCCTTAAACAATTGTTTCGATGGCATACCGGTACGTACATGTACATGTACATGTATGTACTAGCATGTGGTCTCTTGTGGTCATTTTGACATCAATGTTGTGAACATCAGACTTGCCGCTCTTGCACAATGCACAATCTTCCGAGACAGGTCAGCCTATACACTAGATACATGTACTTCATTGTTAATCAAAGTTTGAACAAGCAATAACATCTCCACAATTACTGCAATATTGATTCCAAGTTACCATCAGTACTGGTATATGTACGAGTACAACTTTTTCAAATGACTGCCAGTTCAGTTGAAACTGCACTAGAAATCATTGGTATTAATCCTATCCAGTATTTTGGTAGTGGTCCGAGAAAGCTCTAGATCTGTCTTTCATATTTTCGCCGCATTCTTTCTGTACTCTAGGCCTACCGTTCAGGGTACTTGACCTGCAGTCTTGCGGACCTGGAAATGGAATTTGAGCCTTGTCCTGGTCCCTAATTTCTGTACAGCACCACCAATTTTTGGCAGGCCTTCCAGAAAGGTGAGCCTGGAAATGATTTAATGGCCAGGGGCTCCTCTGCTCAAAAAAAGGATGTAACCAGAGACCCCCAGTTCCATAGTCCCAGGGTCCAGCCCTCTCCCCCCCCCATCTTCCCAACCAATAGATCCTAAAACTCAAGCAGGTAAAGGACACCTCTGGTTCTGACCCTGACAGGTTTGGCAAGTCCTACATTTTAATATCAGGGTTCCTAGGTATGGCAGGGGGGATGGAGGGAAGTAATCAATGGCTGGGTAAAAGAGCCATCTAGAGGAAGAGGATTCTGTAACTTCATGACCACTGCTGGCTGAACATGTATGGCTATCTGATATGAAAGGGGCATGAAGTCTGGAGTCAGATCTCCGCACCCCTGTCACAGGACCCAGCAATCTTCTTCAGATTACTACTGTTTTATGAAACACACCCCTGCCACAGAACCCAGCAATCTTCTTCAGATTCAGCGGCAAAGTCCCCAAAGACATGTCTGGCACTTATAAACAGCAAAATGTCTCATTTGTACAGTAATTATGATTCATTCTTATCATTTCATGATCTGCTCCTTTGTGTAAGTGACCTATGATTGTAGGCCCTACATGTACATGTACCGGTACATGATTTGGTTCGTCATGTTCCACTTGAAATATTCAAAACATCAATCATTATATAGTATTTTTTACATCAATTTAAAACCTCTACTAACCAGAAATGAGTGATATTAGTCCACTTCCTTCCTTATAAAGACACTACCAAAGAAGAAAGACTGTCTTCGACCCCGTAAATGGTGCACCCACTAAAGCTGTAAATTCCGACAGAAATTGAGTGCACGTGCCTGAAGTGCATGTCCCATAGTGCTGTGAGTAAGCTCCCAGGTTCGGTTCAGGTTCAAACATGGTTCAGGCATTATTTTTTTATGCCGAACTTCGGTTTGGTTCAGGTTCGGACATGTACATGTACGCGTACAATACAAATTGAAATATTGAAAGGCTTGCTACGAGCGAGCCACAGTACTATGTACATGTATTTACATTATTGCAAGCAATGAATCTCCTCCATCCCTAAGCAACTTCGATTTCAACACATTTATTTTTTCTAAACAGTTTTTTCGAAGTTTATTTTGGGATTAAAAAATCCATAAAACGTTATAAAGGTTTGATGTGAGACACTTTCCAAATCACATTTTGCCAACCAAGAGCAGTTGTGTTTGGACCATGCTTGACTCAACAAAATGATCATAGGGTATTTAAAAACAAATAAAACAAAAATCAGCAATGGCAGTTCTCTACTTTACAGAACAAAAGATCAAATTGCCAGTAGATATTACACGAATTGTGTTTTGGCTATTTTTCACGAAACAGATTCAACTACCAAAGTTTGGTGTTGGATATGCGGAGAAGAACCTAATAATAATTCTAAGAAAGTAGAAAACCCTTGAAGGAAAAGTAATATTTGGTCTTAGTGTTTGGCACACATTGAGAAGCCTTGACATTAACAGTAATATCTCTGTATTCGGCATTTGGAATATAATTCAGTAACCAAAAATTTGATTTTTCCCTTTTTAACTTTAATAAAATTTTTTCAACTTCAAATGATCGATTTTGATCAAATATCTGAACATTCAAATAATTGAGTTTGATCAAATATCTGAACATTTAAATCATCAATTTTGATAAAATATCTGAATATTTAAATAATCATCACAGCCCTATACATGGTATGCACCATCTCCATGCTTCATCAATCCTAATCAGTCATCAAGTAAAGACTAATATCTTTGCATTATTTCCCCACCCACCTCAAAGACCCAGCTGCACATGTAGCACTGTACATTCTGTAGACTACATGTAGGCGTGCAGATAGACAATAAATGTCAGAAATTCCAAATGAGTGTTAGATAAGCCAGGAGTTTGGGACTCGGGGGAGTGTTTTGTACATATGTATAGGTTGGGATCCTGTGTGGACATTGAATGTGCATGTATCTCGATGAATGCTGGTCCTCAGGCACTCGTTCAGGATCGTCGCAAGATTGTGGCTTACATTACCAGGTGACATTTCACATGAATGCCAAACACACAGGAAGGTAAGCGCAAACGTTTGCGAAACACACTTCCTACACTAACCTCAGGCCTTGTGCCAAAATATTTTCTTAACTAGACCTGTGGGCTAGTTCGGGAGAACACTCCGTATAGAATCACCCGGCACCACAGGTCTCCTCTGAACAGACTGAAGATGTCCACAAACTGTGGCATCTGATGACAGGCTCAACCCATACCTAAAAAGAATATGCCGATTGCTGGCTGGATGGTTGACAGTGTCAAATACTCTGAAATTTACCCAAAGCGGTGCGGGGGGGCGGAGAAAAACCTGTACATGTACACCAAGGACAGCCTTGATAGTGTTGACAGGGGGCTAACAATCTGTAGGGTCCAGCCAAGCTTTAGAGGCAAAGCAGGGTTCATATTCCAAAATGATTCATGAACGATGAATGTACTCCTATTGGGTATTGCCCAGGATGGATGGCAGATGCCACATGGCCTCCATTAGAGGCATTAGGGCGCGACCCCCCAGATTGATCAGTCTTGCAATCAAGGCCGACACTTGGACTGTGTAGGGAGAAGGGGGGAAGGGACCAGTGGTAACCAGCATTCAGCAGTCTGGCCCAATTGGGTGTGAGGAGAGATTTTGCTGTGGCATAAATCACTACTGGAAGGTCAACAGAGGTCATGATCTGGGTTGTGTCCAGCCCGGGTAGCCATTGTCAACACCCTGACTACACCTGCCTCATCCTAAGGAATCCCAATTCAAGGAGGCCCAGATTTATTCCACCTTTCCAAGATGATAGCAATATAATAGAGTGCACAAAATCACAGACCTTGAGCAGATGTGAAACTGAGAATGCTGTACAAGTAGGCGAAAAATGAAAGAAATACACAGGACTTTCGACAGTATTTTTCAATTTGCAATGGCATACTCTACGTGCATTGTAATGTACATGTACTCTGCATGGGAAATTCAAAATATGAGGAAATCATCTGATCTGAGGAAAAGTTGCACGCCTGCTGGACGTGCACAGTCATTTTCAATTTGACAGTCTACCGGTACTTCCCTTACTTGTACATACCAGTATTTTCATGACATGAACAGTACATGTACATGTACCGGTACATGTACATGTAGGCCTACAGTATGTGCATGTACATACAGTATATATGTACATCGTCCTACATGTAAATATTACAGATGCATTGCAAACAACATCAACATCTTCTCGTTATTCTTTTTCTATAGCCAGGATACCGGTATGTATGAATGTGACCCTCATGGCAGCTTTTTCCTGCTCTGTGGCGGCTTTTCTGGGAATTCCCAGAAAATTATGACACTGAGGTATCCAGAAGAGCAAATTTGTTCGTACGCGTAAGTGAGAAAAACAGAGACGTGGAATTCATACCGAAATGCATGCATTTCCAAAGCCCACGTTTTTTCATCTGTGTTCCCAATGAACAGAACTATCCCTTGGGTGATGGAGCTCCTTGGCAACACATGTTGTTTGCGCAGGGAGACCTTTCAAAAAACTAATGCAAACCGGCAGACACTATGCATGCATCAATAAGATGCGCCAGTCTCAATAAGAAAACCAATATGACAAGATTCCCTCATTTGTATTCTCATCAACTCATCGCAAGCGTGGCGTTTGTCGCACGTGTCTTCCAGAATTAATCACAATGCAGTAGCCTTGTTTGTGTTGTTCTCCGGCAAGCTGCCCTCCCCCAGTGCGGGGCACANAACTGAGGACGTCCTCGATTTACAATCCGACCTCGATTCGTGACTGTGTTAATACATAGAAGAGCTCCGTCTGCACCTTTCACAAGTACCCCTCTGCATTATCTTCAAGTACCGCCGAAGCATTTCATCAACATTTTTCCAGACTGCTTCACACTTCATTCCGCTGGGATTAGCCAGCCAAGAGGGGCCAAGTGGCCTGGTCAACACACTTGGCAATTCAATACTCGGCAAAACAAGCCCCTGTCTGTGGCACTGCCGGAATGGTTGGTCGGCAGGCCTCGTTCCTTCACCTGCTGAACTTCTCCTGTTCCTCTTCCTCAGAAGCGATAAAAACAGTCTGGGCCAAATAAATGAATTTTTGTTCACACATACCTTAGGTGTACATTACAAGTAAGCGGTTCAAGCCATCATATGCAAGCTGAAAAGTTCCTTTGGCCACAATTTCAGTTGACACAACACCATCAAATCAAGAAACTGTATAAGTACTACATGCATGTGAACCACATGTACGTGTACATACTTGCACATGTACATGCAGGAAATGTTTGGTTTACCATCGAGGACAGACCACAAAGGGAACAATGGATGCTTCCCTGTCCTCAATGGTCAATCTATTGTCCTCAGAGGCAAGCGCCTATGTACATGTATGTTCAATCTACAGGAGAGTACCAGACTATACTATAGGAACAATAGGAAACAACATGCCCTCTCCTCAGCTTGTGCATACATGTACACACATACAGTACGGGTACCATGTACCCGGTACATGTGAGGGTACCGTACCATACCAGTGACTGGTTTATGGCGGCTAGCACATGATAAAATACGGTACCGGTACACGTATAGACATTATGGCGACTAAAAATGTTGTGGGGACAGATTTTGGTTGTGTCGCCGCAATGTAATTGTGACTTTCCTAAAGAAAAGAAAGTGTCCCCTTTAGGCGGTGTTGTAGTATTCGGTATTCATACTCGAGTACTACTTAAGTACCATTTTCGAAGTACTCGCGTCTTACTTGTACTTGAATTTCCAAGTACTCGTACTCGAACGACAGTTCTTGTACTCGAGCTGCAAAGAGTCGGAACCAAATGGCACTTGAGCATCGCAGTACACATATTATATTTGATTAACAGTACTCGATTAAAAATCCTTTTAATTACCACGGCCATTAAAATACAACGATACAAGAAAATCGACCCTCACAGACCAATGTTCAGGTAGGGTCCAACAAACAGAAGGCCTATCTACTACATGTAGCATGTGGGACCATTTACAATACATACAGGTATACAGGTACTCGTGATCACACATTTGTGGTCTGTGGGCATACATGTACTTATCCAATCACGTAGTCCTACTGGTACGTGAAAAGCTGGGGTATTGCTAGTCTTGGTTCCCAGACCTTCCTGTTTATTCCACAACACGAACCGCATCACCGGTATTGCCTTTGCAGATTCAGCAGCGTACGCCTCAAAACAGGTCACAGTCACAGTAAATCGCATTATACACCACGCACTGCACGCATATCGGATCGCAGCGCCGTAAAAGGCATCTTTGACCCAAGACTAGGGTATTCTCCGAGACTAGGGAACTCCTGAGAATGGCCACTCGATTAACTTGGGTGTTGCTGGTCTGGTTCCTGGATCCGAAAATTCTGACAATGCATCTACATGTACCGGTACATGGCCATGCGTCAGCACCTGTTGCCCGCTGTTCTTCCCGTACTTTTGACTATTGGCTTTAGAAGAACCTATGATGTTGGAACATGTACATGTAGCACAGCTATCATTACAGTCATGTCATCTGCAGCCACTGTAGTACAGTTTGGCTTCATCGAGCACCGAGAATTTGTACAAAATGGAATCAAATGCCTCAGCACAGCTGTTTGTTTGGTGGAATATACTTGTACATACATGTATATGTACTCAGAGATACCAGTACAGGTACTCGGAAGTGCTGGTATATACATGTACTTGTGCTTGAAAACCAGCACGTATAAATGTACTCGGCTGGCAAAATACTCCAAACTTTCCCTGTACTCAGGAAAACTAAGTACTGGGCAGTACTCGGTACTCAGAAAAAAACACTCAGAGTTCTACAACACTGCCTTTGGGCAGGAAAGGCCAATCCATGCATATTTTTTGTACTTGTTACTGGGTCATGAGGACCACGCACATGTTGACAGATTTTACGGGAACCCAAAACAAAATGGGGACACTTTCTTCCTGGTAGTTTCAACAAATCTGCTTCACTTGATGATTACGGCTCCATTTCACATAACCTTGTACGGGTACATGTAAGCCTGTTTTATGCATCACAAAACTTGGACATGTCTCACAAAAGAGTGGCTGAATTTTTCTCCTCACTGATCAAAAGAGATCCAGGGAGTCATTCTTGGTTGATCCACAAAAAAAAGCATGCCTGTTTCCCTTTTTGGTTTTCCGTAACATTTTGGGGGTTGTCATTTTTTAGCTTACAAAACGTCTGCTTCAAGTTTACTCTGTTCTTCCAACCCCCCCTCCTGGGGAAATGGCCAATCGATTTTTTTTTTTTCAGTTTGTGAAAAACTTAGGTTATCAACCCCTCCCTTCCTCCCTCCGGCGTATTGGGACATTTTGGACGCTCGTGAAAATAATGGCGTTAAAAAAAAAAGACGAGTGATCCCTCAACCCAAGCTGTGCTGATTTTGCCTGTACTGCAGACTGTCTTCATTTATTTTAACCTCAGGCCATTCACACAGTACACTGTGTACAGCTGTACCATACATTCACTTACAATATTACCCGTATTTGCACATGCTCTATATTACAATCCGGGTCTGGTCTATTTTTCCAGGTTGTAAGGATTCTGTACTTTAACAGTCACTTGATCTCAGGAGAATCCAGACATGTCCGGCTTTATACATCCTCCCTCCCTCCCTCCTCCCACAACGTTCCTCCCGCTGGACTAGAACCGGATCACAACCACAGTCAGTGCAGTCAAAAGGACCTGCCTGGCCAGCAGTAATTTCAACAGAGCCTAAACAGTCAGGGGACTCTGCCCAACCAGGTCTGATGACCTGTGGAGGTTTGGTACCGGGTACATGAAGCTCTGTGGGTGAACCTTCGGCGGAAAGACCAGTCTCTGGTGGGGTCAACCTTCAGAGCTTGAAAAGGGAAACCCACCGGACATCCAGGAAGTCTCTTTACAATCTCCAAGGAATGTCTTTACAGCTTCAACTGTTCAAGGATCTTCAGAAGTTGGGATGTTGTGGTCATTATGACAAGAAAAAGGGGTGGAAAACGTGTAATGATACTGGTCTACACGTACCATGCAAGTGAAATTCAAGTGTCGATCATTACATGTACAATGTAGTTCTCAGCCCTGCAAGTACATCTAAAGACTGTCTGTTCTCTTTTCCCCTCTCCCTCAAATAATACCAAGGTAAACACTGGCGGCGGTTTGATAAAATACCGTCACTTGTGATGGGTTCGTGACAATGACGGAACAAATTCATCTACTGCAACTGTAAAAAGAAGAAACCTTGACATTTGTGAAAACCACCGCTGGTCATTTTACAACCTTCACTGTTAATACCGAGTGCAACTCTGTCTGCTGATGTCAAGGCAAGCCTTGAACACAGCAAAGTCCATCCATACGTGTACAGTACACTGCGCTACGGAGCCCTAGCACAGCGCTTGTACATTTCACATGGTCATTCAGCCAGGGTCTGCCCTCCCTCCCACCCCACTCTCTAAGTTGTCATTGCAAGAGGTGCCGCGATTGTTCAAAAATTCTGTCAGTCCGATGACTTGTATTATACATGTAAATCCCCCGCATGCTGGATGTCCATGACCTTCAAAGTTCAGAAGCTAATTAAAAGTTGCACGTTGTCGCTGCTGTCAACCTGCGAGCCACAAAAGGAGCTCTTCGGGGATAACCACTGGGGGCGCTCTTCGAAGGGAATGGGTGCGGCCAGTTAACACCTTGAGGTGAACACAAAGGCAACTTGAATTGGGTATCACAAACTACCGGTATGTGCAGTGAAATTCACTTTAGTTGAAAGGTGTTAAAAAACCTTTGTAAAGATGCAGCACGAATTTTTGATCTGGAGTCACAATTTTGCATTTATGTTCTCTTTTGCGGCGAGCAGGAACTGGTGCATACATGTAACATCCCAACAGGGGCCCCCCCCGTGTCTCCTCCCTAAAAAGGAACTTGTCTCCAGTCTCCAAGGGCACACCTCTTGTCTCAATGAAGAGGGCCAACTGAGGAAAAGGAAGACATCAGGATTTCTGCCAAGATTGAGATCAACTAGCCGGGATTCCAAGGACTCCTTGAGTGGCCTTTGTTCGGGCCATGGGTATCCTGATCTTGCCAGATTTCCCAGGGATGACTGGCCTCTTTCCAGGTAAACCACCAGGGCTCTCCAAAGCCAGTATGCTGGGACCATGCTACATGTACCAGTAGCACCAAGGTGTATCCTGTATCACTGGCCTCAGGAGAGAAGTGACCACGCATAAAAATGAGCTGGTGACATGGCCCTCCAGGACTTGGTGTTTGGCCTGACCCACAAATTCTTCTCATGCCAAGGTGCAGCTACCGGTAAGACAGCTCAGCGCTTGGTACATGAACATGTGGTAGGTCACTTGCTAGTACTAGGGTTGACAGACATGTAATCTGCATGGGAATACATGTACATGTACACGTACACATAAACGTACATGTAGATCTATGTAAAGACTACACAAATTTGCTCCAATTGGTGGGTAACACTGGATACTTCATACATGTACATGTACGTGTACATTACAAAGGTCTCCATATTCACTGACAACATGCAGTTAAGTTTTACTGGTCCATGATGTACAACATTCTAGGCTGGTTGCCTGGCAAACCGGTACCTGCATTCTTTGTGACCATGGTACCGGTACATCATACATGTCGTACATGTACGGTACATAATATCTGTACAGTATGTACAGTACATGTACCGGTAAACATACATGTGGGTACCGGTACAGGTACAGTAGCACTATACACACTTTTTTCCAAAAAAAATTCAAGCATGTGCATATCCATGTGATCTTTATTAAACCATGACAACAGTCACTACCACTGATTACTTGTAATATCAGAAGACGTGACACTGCAATAAATTTCAAAGACAGTCGGCAAATCAATTTACAGTACGCTGGACAATGTACATACCGGTACCAGTACACCGGTACATGTACAGTACCGGTATCTTCAAGCAGGGTACATGTACAAATGTACATGTATACGGTAGATCAAGGAGGGGATCCAACAGCAGCCATGAGATCACAATTAAAGGAGCAAATTCTTCCGAGATGTACATGTATTTATTACAATAAGAAATGAACTTGAAAAGACAATGAAGTTCAGCTCATGTAGGGTCGTATGCATACAGCATACCATGCTCAGCACTTCCGCAAGCAGTGCCGGTACACTACGCAACATCTTGGCAGCTTGCCTACACGCATGCTTCGCACATTATGTGTGACTGCTACATTCCAGTATGTGCACATGTCACCTTTTAAAAACATCTCCTTACACTTCGCATTGTACGTACAGTGCACGTACATGTACCGTAGGTCATGACATCATCAAAAGTTACAATGTAACAGCCTACATGTACAAATTTGTACTTCACTTCCTAGCTGATTTTTTTTTTCCCTCGCCTAACTTTTCGGATAGACTACTGGTATTTTTGAGTCGGGAAAACACATGGTCCGGGTGTAAGTGCTATGGTGTTCACAAGACAAGGGATTAAAATCGACATTCCTCGCCCCGGCCCCAAACCGAAGTCATCTCGTTAGGACGGCAACTGTTGGCTCAGACCACGGATCAGTGGTGCCATCATGCACCTGCACCCCCTTGCTTACCATACTGTACTTTCCTGTGTACATGTGTGAACCACTTATCTAACGGTACAGAGGAACGGAGATATCATGATTTGCTCTTGAAATGCATTGTTGAACCTATTCCATGTAAATAAACGCCCCGGTGGATTCACGGACGTCTCTGTGAAACAACTGTTTCATGGACCTACATGTACATGTACACTCGTAAACAATACATTTACGCAAACTGACCGATATTATTTCAACTTTACATATATCGTTCAGATGCTCCTTCATCATTCCTTCATTGTTCGTTCTGTCCATGCACAGTCTACAGCTGGTCAGACAAATTCCCTAAGTGGTGGGAAATGTGTCCCACGTGTAACTGTAATTTCACACCGTGAATTATAGGCATATATGCACTGGTGTTTCCATGGGCTTTGCAAACAAGAACACAACATTTGGCAAGTCTCTTGAGGTAAACCTTGTGTAGTCTTGGTTCCAAGACGTTATTACCTGTGCTGGTGCAGCGTACAGTTTGCCAGTCAACAGAGGTTGCTATATGACGGACAAAGATTCCGTACGCATACAAAAATCTTGAACTGTCAACTGTCACATAGCGCCTTATGTTGACTGGCAAAAGTTGCTGCGCAAAAGCGTTCATTTAATAAACCAACACAGATAGTAACGTCTTGGAACCAAAACTAAACCTTGTGTTGTGTGTAGATGGTCAGCACCACTGCTCTGTAAAGGCCCAGTAGTGTAGCAAACCAGTGCGAAGAACTAGTACAATATGAATGTTAGACAAATGACTTTCAAACGAGTAACCCATTTAAGGTATCAATTTTATAATTTGAGCAGCACGTACCGTGTCTGGGCAGATAAATCTGAAAAGCAGGGTTTCCTGGCCAAAAAATAGTGCAACGTACAATGAACATGTAGTACCACTGCGTCTGGTGCTTTGAGAAATAATCTGGGTGTTGAGTGGTTATGCACAGGCTCTGTATTAGCAAATAAAACCCAGGGTTTAGCAATATCTTCGGCGACATCTTGATTCCTACGATGTACTTGGGGTATTTGATCAGAGCATGTGATGACATGGCTGGCGTCTGTGACTAGTGAAGAGCATTAAAGGATTTTGTACCTTTTTTTTTCACACGGACTTTTCTCAAGTGTACGGAAGTCGCATACAAGTACATGCGCGAGCATGTGGTAGACACAGAAGCAAATGGCATGCTCTTCATAAAATGGACCAAATTGCAACTCCAGATGTCATTTTTCAAAACTTTTTAAAGAGTGACTTTGATCATGTAAAATACAAATTAGCACCTTCCGATTTAAAAAAAAAATGATTATTTGGGGATAATTAGGCATAATGTGTACATTTGGTGGACATTTGGTTGGCTACCAGTGCAAATCAAATGGAGTTGAATTCATTCAAAGTTTTGCGTCAAAGGGTTTGCACCAGCAGACTTGATTTCAAAACTTCTCTCGACAACAAGGAGAATTCAGTATATTTTTCAACTGATGTATTTTAAAGCACCTAAGAAATAACTTTTAAAATATGAGCCTTGAAAAAGAGAGCACAAAATTGACAGAAAATGACGACAAAAGTTTGGTTCCTATACCAGCATATCTGCCAGGACTTAAACCTTTCAACTACTGAAAATTATCTTTAAGTTTGGCTGTATCAAAAATATATAATGGGTATAATATGTTCGTTGCCAACGTCATATTTGACAGAATTTTTATGACGTTCAAGAATTTTGACAAAAAATGCATGACGTTCGAGAATGCCGAAAACGCTGTCACACGTAGTGCTTGAAAATTCCATGCGCGATGTACATTTTGCCATTAATTTTTGAGATATCCTCGCTGAAAAATACATTTAAATTATTAACTCTGCGCATCAGATTTTCATCATGAATCATATTTTATGCCAATTAAGTTGAAAGATGGACACAGTTATCACTGTTCCAGATATCAGCCATGACTTCCCTCATCTCATCAGACATTGGGAATTAATTCACTGCTGTTCTCTTCAGGAAAACTGAACCCCCAAAGTTGAACATTATCTAATGGTCCATATTTTGAGGAACCTGCCAAATGAAATGAGGTTTGTCATCACAGCCTGACAAAACAGTTGGAAAAGCAGGATGTACCATAACTGTTGGAGTACAAACTTGTGTCAGATATGGAAGGCACATACATGTACATGTACATGTACAGTGGTACTTGCTTCTTCTGCAAAGTATCATTTGGAGACTTGGATGTAGTCAGTACTTGAAAATGAAGTGTCCATTTCTGCTTTTAAGTTGAAAAAGGGCAATTCATTTTGTTTTTTTAATTCTTTGGCCAGTAACTGGTAAAAACAGGTGTCCCAAATGGCCAACAGCATGGCTACAGGGGTAAGAGATGACCAGACACCCCCCCTTCTGGCTTAAATTTGTGCCCCAGCATTTGTTGGGGTACAAATGGTAAATTCAGGGGAAAGAATTGTTCGGTATGTACTCGTACACTGCACACAACAGAACAACGTGCGGGAGAAACAATACAGCTCCAACTGGAGATATTATTATTTTTTTTTTTTGATCTCACAGGGAAAAAATTGCCACATACCGGTACACACATCACTGTATACCGTGACTGATCTCGATTACAAATTCTGTTTGGCTCCGAAGTGACCACAGACTCCTTTTCGTATTGCCTACGATGATGATTCCCGTGACTGAGAGTGTCTATTCTTTTCATTTAGTAACTAATGTTGTTCTGAAAGCTGTGTGAAATATTTTGAACACACAGTGAATTGTTTACTCGTTATTGTCCAGCCATAAATGTACAGTGTGCATATGCAGTTCTGCCAGCCACTGGTAGGCAAAGATATGACTGTGACACACAGCAACAGAAGACCCTACCAGTAGGGCCTACATGCATTTTGATCTCCAACATGCAAGTCTAATAGTCACTGGATTCATTTGAAAACATCCTGTTCCATGCAAATCATCCTGATGATGCCGGTAAGCCTCTATTCCAGCTCCGGGCTCCGAGACCGCCCGTTCCCCTTCAACCTGCCTTTCATCCAAACATCTGATATTGTCCAATCGTGATAAATATGATTACCGTCCACTGCATAAGAGATGGGAGGGAGGGAAGGATTTGAGAGAGAGAGAAAAAAAACCCACACCCCACAGGGAGACTGCGCAACGAGATGGTAAACATGGCTCTTTCTCGGGGAAACAAAAGCCTCCCTCCGTCGAGGGGCAACAAAAGCCAAAATGGCATAGAGGTTGTGCCAGGGCCCCCCCCGCCATCTCCCCTGTCCCTGATTGGATGGGGGGGGGGGCAAGAGAGAATGAGCCCGTTGATAAATTTTGCCAGCAAAAGAAGCCGCAGACAGGGAGAATTTACAAGGCAGGACATCCATCAGTCTGTCTCCATATTAAATTCCTAATCAGATCCGACAGGCAAGAGAGCCGGCTAATGGTTTACTGCAACCAAAACATCCTCTGGCTGGTGTTAATCAATACCTACATCAAAAACAATACTATCGTTATTGGCCAACACCCCCCCCCCATATTAACTGTGCAGCGTACGGGAGCGTATATGTACATGTACTGTATATGTACATGTACCATGGAGCAATTCTGAGATTTTAAACCTGAAAACAGCGATTCACCAAATTTTTGAGTTCAACTTCACTCTCACTTTTTAAGTCCTATTATTGTGTAATGTAGACAGTGCTGCATGGAAACCAGTGTACTGGTTTTCAAGTATACCGTACATGTACATGTACATCAGAGCCACTGTCTCATAGAAACAAAAATATCTGAGCAATACATGTACATGTACATGTATACTGATTATTGTGTTTCTGAATACTGAAATACATACATGTACATGTAACCGGTAGTTTAAAGGTTGGCAGCTTTGCTATTGACTTTCTTGCCTACTGCCGATATTTTTTGGACTGGTCTGGGCAGGGTGAGTCCCGTATCATGGATCAAGATGGTTTGGAGGGGGTGTTCATGTATGTGTATCATGAGGTTGAGCCCAATTGGGGCAAAATTTAGTACTTGATGTTTGGGACACATGTACATGTAAGTCAGACATGACAGATGCCTTAGATTTCCAAGTCTGTTGCAACAAAAAAATCTTGCCCCACGGGTCTTTAGTTCACACATCAGCTCAAGTCCCAATGTGAATCATGCTGGCTACTTGTCAAGTCCCAATTACATTGACTCAGTAACAAATGAATTACATGTACACTGTACATGCCATCTCAACCTCTACATGTCTCATTTTCCTGCCACATGTACATGAACATGTACATGCATTTACATGTGCACCAATGTCATGACTGTAAGGAGGGTTTGATGATTCCTCTTTTACAAAATTGGCGCAAATTTCATTCATCTGTTACAAGATTCTGGGCAAGGAAATGCCTTGACAGTTGAAAACAGGTCTTCAGAGGGTTCTGCACAGACTTAAGGACACACACCGGTGCCGGCCAGAAAAAAACTAACAAAACTACAAACGTACATGTACATGTACCGGTAGTAGAGTTCCTTAACCCTAACTGCCCAAAACCTGCCATACATATACTCCAACAGCAGGTTTTGTGAGGTTTTGGCAGGTTTGGTACTGTACCTGAGGAACTTCTTGTTGAATTTTGTGAGACTTGGGATGAAAGGCCCAGGGAGATGGTGTTGGATTCTGTGTGAGTTGCGACACACACGGGTCACCGTGTGCAGTGTCTGGCTTGCTGTACCAATTGTTGGACTATGCTTGATTTTGTCAGGTTTGGTACTGTTCAGTGCAAGTCATCCTATACTGCATAGACCCATCCATACCATATCACTCAAACTCCAACGGGCTCATTCTGTTGGAGTACATGAACCTGTTGGATTTTGTGAGGTTCAGTATGCTTTCTAGTGCAGGAGCCTAGGGGGTTAGGGTTAACGTGGCACATTTCAACTTTCACTTGACTTTTCTCTCACCGCATTTGCCAAACCTTTCTGTTGAAAAACTCCAAAGTCATTTGGTTAAATACTCATACCAGAGCCCTCATGAAACATGGTGTTGAACCTCTGTGAACAATTCCAAAGTCATGAAATTTCGTCTGAAATCCAAAAATGTCAGTGTCCGAAAATTGGGCTCAACGTGCCGCACTTGAAAAAAATCTCAGAAATCCTACATAAACATCTTCGAAATTCTTAAAAAGTTGATCAATCCTTGTAAAGCTACATTCCTTCTGCGCACATGTAGGCCTACCCATCCACAAGTTTGTCAGACAATTATTTTTGTAGTTTTGTGCACATTTGGAAAGTCTTCATTTTGGCATCGGAAAAAAAAATCAGAAAATTGGGCGAAAAGAAAATTTTCACCAGAGTTTGTAGTGTTTACGTGCACATAATATCGCGATTTATGAATCAGAGTGCTGATAGTTTGATGAAGTTTTGTTAACTGCGGGATTTGAGGTAAAAAATATTGCTCCGGGAAGACATGAGAGGGGAAAAATGAAAGTGCGCCATGTTAGGGGCCGTGCCACATCAACTGCATGTACCCCCCAGTACATGTACATGTACATACATGTACCGTACATGTACATGTGTCTGCAGGTGCATGTACAGCTAACAGTACAGCAGAGCAAGACAGTCAACGGAGCAATCTCAAAAAAAAAGCTAAACTACCGGTACATGTAACTCTCTTATTTTAGAAAGGCCAGATAAACCCATGAACATTAGAAAAAACAGGGAGAAAAATCTTATCTGGGTCCATATTGCCATGGCAACAGGGCCTGTCAATTCTACAGATCAAAACAAGCTTATCAGATCTTTTGAGCTGAAATAATGGTAATGGTAAACTGCCACTTCTTTTGTACATGTACAGAACATACACATTATGTACATGTATACGAATCGGTCTGTTCAGATTTAAACAGAGAGAAAACGCCCTGTACCCGCATATTAGGCCTACCGGGTTAATGTTTTAATCATGTGTATTTGACCATCTGCCCAGTTAACACATGAAGTGTACTGAGTTTACTGCACTGGAGATTTGTGACCAAGCACCAATTGAATAAATTCTGGATAACCCTAAGTATGCAATATTTATGCATACATGTAGGATGTACATGTACCCATACCGTACATGTACACACTCAACTGGCCGTACAGCTCACTAATAAATAGGCTACATGTAACACTTCAAATCTGCTTTTCCAGCGGCTCCATCGTGGGCACTCATCTCTTCCTGCGAGGTGGTTGGGATTTGGGCGGGCCTTTCTAATTTGCCTGTTTACAGACAACTGCACGCGCGTGAGTCTAGGCCAGACGGCACTGCCACATCTGCTAACCAGCCAACAGATGATACGCAACACGCAAGGACCCTGTGACGTGTCTAAGCTGCCGGTGCTCTGAATCTGCCGCACTGTTGTGGTTTCCCGCTGTTCAGATTCAGATGTAACCTTTGTTCGGGGAATCAATCCACAATCCACAATCTGCATAATGTTGATGTATCAGATCCCTTGTACATGTACATATACATGTACACGAACACGTGTATTGTGTATCGCGTATCTGCATAACTTAAATGACGCTACTGTGTGTTCCATGCATGTACAAGAGAGGACACTCATTTCTACAAGGGCTCCATGAATGTCCAAATCACCTTGGCTGCGGCTTGAGAACTGCACACCAATCTACCAGTACGGGAACTGGCTGCGGCCACTACCAGAGACTCATGCATTATGTCTCGCCAAAGCCAAGTACATGTAATTTGGACATGGTCCACGCAACAATTTCCCTTGAAGAAACACTACGTGCCAATGCTCGTTTGCACACACGTGGCACAGACAACTCACACATGTATGCGCTATTCGCTCTTTGCACGCATGAAGAGCCCCAAGCTGGCAGCTTTACTCAATACATGTATAACTGGTTCAATAATTCGCGTGTACAAGTTTAGTAATCTTGTGCGTGCTGAGTTAGTTCTTATATCGTGCGATTGGACAATATTTCAAATAGCTGCTCTGATGTGATTCTGGCGCCATTTTACCGGTACAAGCTGCCAGTTTAAGGCTCCTCATGCCTGTGGTGGCAGCGTGCAAAGAGCGAATGCACCAGAGCACCCAGACACACTGTACAATGTACATGTACATTGTGTGTACTTGTTCCGTAGGTATGGGGACAAAAGCTAATCGTTACACTGATCAAAAACATTGCAGGGACAGAGAAATGTCCCCATAAATAGGTCTTAATTTGCCGAACAGTGTCCCCAAGAAACTGTCCTCTTAATGTGGTGGAAGCCAGAACAGTGTACATGTGTACAAGTAGGGTCGAGTGTCAATTCAAATAATTCACTATTCGAATATTCGATCGAATATCCGAACAGGACCATCAGGCAGATTGTCGATGAACCAACCATATACAAAATCAGTTGCAATAACACACACAATGTACATGTACATTATAACCACTGTTATACATGTACACACATACATGTAACTTCTCATGTCTCTAGGAGTGTCTCCAGCCATGGTTTAGTAAGACGTAAGAGACGAACAATACCTCTTGCCCTGTTGAAAATTTCTATTCCTTTTAAATCATTTAATGAATAATTTACATTGTACACATACTTTTTGAATTGTACGATTTCTGTCACTTTTCATTTGGATCTGCTCGAAACAGGCCTCCATAGAGTAATTTTTCCTCATTTAAAACATAAGTAAATTTTCCCATCCTTTTCATAAATTTTGCATTTGAATATTCAAATTCAGAAAATACAATCTGAATATTCGATAATCGATCGAATATTCAGCACGGCCCTGTGTACGGGTACATGCTCAAGTACAGTACCTTGCAAACCACACTGATAATTAAAATTTGCACCTGGCAGACCGTCCCTCATGAGCTTATCTCCCCATTGTGCCACAGCAGATTCGGGGCTCAAAACTCTTCACAAGACATGCAGAGACTTGATCTTTGCGGAGTACCCAATTACCATTCATTGTTCAGACATTTTTGCAGTACACATTTGGATGCATGTACATATAGACGTAAAGCGGTCACCGCTCTGGATTAAAAGACACTGGGAGAGCATCACACTTGGACCAAGTTCACTGATATACTGCAATGGGGAGGAGGGAGTATTAAGGCACATATACTTCCTGTGCCGTCCAGCTAGGACATGGTGATACATTTTGTGAAACTGGCATACATGTAATTTGGGATAGGTTTTTTTACCCTTGTACATGCAAGCCATGTGGCCACAGTTGAACCTACCACAAGTCCAGTCAGAAGGCCAAATTGCAAGTCCAGTCTCAAGACCAGCGGCAAGTAGCAGGATAATGACAATGGAGCCCTTTTGTCACGGTTTATCTCTTTTTAATTGGCTGACTTGGCTTAAGACTGGATGGACGACTTGTGATGAACTTGTGATGGACCTGAGATGGACTCGCATTGACCACAGCCCTAGCAAGCGACAACAAGGACCTGGATCCAACACTTACCTTTCTGGCAGTGCTCACTTGACCAGCAGAGTTCCCTCACAGTGCCCAGGGCCGTCGGCATGCGGCACGTGTTCCGGCCGCCCGACTTAGGGCAGAAATTCAGGCACCCTCCTTGGTCCTTGTTGTCGACAATGAAGTTGTTGTCCGTCCCCTCCCGCAGGATGAGGGACCAGTCTATGGTGTCCATGTAGCACAGGTTGGGGTTCTTCTCCAGGCGGATGGCACCCCGCAGGATGGTCACCAGACCCGTCAGTCCGATCTCCTGCATCTCCAGCATCTCATAGACCACCAGGGCGTAGTTGTAGAAGAGCGTGTCGCCCCGGATGACGGCCAGGTTGGGGAACAGGTGGCGCAGGGTCAGGAGGTGGGAAACGCGGTACAGCACAAAGAAGCCTGTGATCTCCCGCAGTTTGGGGAAGGAGAGGTGGTCGTAGTCCCCCGGCGACGCCTCCTCAATCAGGAGGATGTGCAGGTCGCCCTCAATGACGCTGCAGTTCTCCAGCTCCTTGAAGTTGTCCACCTTGTTGCGGATGTCCATGCTGCCGCAAACTGTCCCAGGAGAGGGGAAGAAACAACACAAAATCATGAGTCACTGTCACTTTGTCGGGAACAAAATATGATCGACAGGGATGACAGCCAGGCTCTTGTACTGAGGCTGAGATTAAAGCCAGAGAAGCTTACATTTACCCTGTTAATGTTTGAAAATAAGCCCAACATTTTTACATGGAATTGCCTGAAGACTGGCATCCCTGCATTAATTAGATCAGGCGGTTGAAGAAAAAATGACACTGAACTGCAATGAGACCTATGATGGAGACTTTTCTTCAACAAGGGTTTGCCGAGTCCTGCAAGAACCATCCCAAACTTCTGAGGTTTGTTGGTTGAGTTCTTCACCACTAGAGCAAATCACCCACAGAAACAGCAAAATTGGCAAGATGCACTGACAATCATTGACACTGCCGGCAAATACAGGAAAACCTAATTCCTTGACTTGTTAGCCAGTTCCTCAATCAATTATGCCGAGGTTACAAAACCTGGCCTTTTCCGGAAATTATAAAGAGTTTATTGTTTCCTGTAGGATCATCGAACTGGCTTCAGAGAAAAAAAGTGGAGGAAGATGTGACAACGTACATGTACGGTATTAAGTTGTACATCAAATCCTCCACCCCCAACCCTGGGGCCAATTTCATAGAGCTGCTTAAGCACAAAAATTGCTTAAGCGTGAGAAAACCTTACTTGATAAATCAGGTAACCAGCCAAATCTCCATGTGATGAATGTTTTGGGATTGTACTTTTTGGTTAGCATGACAATCAGATAGAGTTTGAGCTGGCAACCTTTATTTACCAAGCAAAGTTTTTGCCCGCTTAAGCAAATTTCGTGCTTAAGCAGCTCTATGAAATTGGGCTCAGTTCAAGCGTCAGGTGGCCCACTCACTGCCCTGTGACCCATGGACCGAGCAAACATGTACGGGTAGGTGACAGTCCCCAGTCCTGTACCGGTAACAGGCAAAGGACTGAGGACCAGTAGGATTAATGTGACTGTAATCACCTCAGATTTCTTTCTTTTGTTACTACCACCATCTCACACTCGTGAAGCAAATGAAAATAAATAATACATTTGTAATAGAACCCTGACAATTTGTAACATACATGTACAGTAGATCACTTTCTGATTGTTCTGGGCAAAAGAGTAGGCTATACAATGCAAGATCGTCGATTTTGTGGCAAACAAAGACACTTTCTGTGAGTAATTTTTTTGGGGGGGGGGAATTATCCTCATCAGCAACATACATGTACATTGTAATCTTGCTGTGCACACACTGTACATGTACATGTATGGTACCGTACATGTACATGTATGTGCATGTAATGTACTATAATGCACAAGTTGGGCACAAAGTGTACAAAACATTGAGATCAGATTTCTAGATTCCAAGAACACGGCCAATCTCAAGGAGCTCCTGAGCAGAAAAACATTACTGAACAAGAAATCGGCAGAGCACCAGTCGACACAGGTCAATGCTGGTCACGAGACACATTTAGCTCGCAAACACTTCAATCGTTTAAACATGTAGGGATTTCCTTTTTCATAACACGGAGAACATTGAAATGCTTTCTGGTATAATTCGGTATGCAGCATCAGGGGGACATCTGTCTACACACTCTTCCCAACACTTGAGTGGCCATGGCCAGGTGTACCCTAGTAAGGTAGTAAATATTACCTCGCTGCACTGTCCCAGAGCTTTGAAAAAAAAAGCCAATGCGGTGAGATATGGCTTGCAAATCTTGAACAACTGACCATCAAAGGTCAACTTAATAAAGTCAAACTTTGGCAAGGGACTATGGATGTGGTATCTTACTGTTTGAAAATGTCTGTACTTTTGGCTGGAAACAACACCACACCTGGGGCAAGTGGGAAGCGGAATTACACGTGTGCATGTACGGGTACTAGCTAAACTGTTCATGCTACAAGTATGCAATTTCTCTTCTGAGCGCACTCGGATTAAGCAAAGTCCAAAATCACACCGGACCTTTTAAAATGCAAGCAACATTGCCCCCATTTGTGGTACATATGCTTCAAACAAAGATGCGCTGGCAGCTTGCAACAAGAGGGGGGGACGATATTACGCCACCCAATGTCTGCTGTGTCACCCCCTGTGTGTCGCCCCATCAGATAGAGCTGATAGAAAACAAAGAATTACAAAATATTGGCATCTTCTTTTAGCCAACAACGCTGATGGCCACTCGAGATGTATGGTACGCAAATGTGGAAAGATGCTGGTAGGCGTCACAGAGGAATGATGCTCTTTTTTTTTTTATTTTCTGGCTTCGCTACACTGGAGATTTCAGTTGGAATCAGGCTGGGAGTCAGTAATCTGCAATCATGCGTTTGTGTTTCTGAAGCGCGATAGCAACTGCGTTGTCTCCTGTATCTCACCGTGGGACATTTTGCGGTGATGTGGTGAGTTCGGCAAAGCAAACTGATTCTGAAATAATCAAAACTCCGCTATGGAAGTTTTTCAAATCGAGCTGCTGCTCATTCAAAGGGTGGCTGTAATCAATCTGTGTTAATAATAACCTTCAAAATACACCTGTGCATCTCATCTAACCTTAGGCCATGTAAAGAAAATAAATTGGTGATCATCCCCGCCCGACCCTGCAAAATGCATCTGCCCCCTTTTTTTTTATATGAGAGGGGAATGTAAACAAAAAGCACCAAAAAATTACGCGAGAAAAGGTCCCAACCTTACCCTTCTTCAGTCTTGGAATTCGTGCAAGGCTAGTTCATTCTCGATCCATCTATTGGACACGTGCACTGGGAAAGGGCAAAGCTCCATTCAATATAAGGAAAAGGTGGTGAACGGAACAGCACCACTGACTAATCAGACACGGGCCACGGCTGCATCCGAATTATTGCATCACAGCAATAGCACCCTCAATCGTCCAGGAAAGCATGTACTTTCCAATGCATTCAACCAACAGGATTGTAAAAGAGTTTTCAAGCATTCAAGAAGAGTACAGAGTTGCAGGAAATGAATGCGTCTTGAGTAAATATCATTGCAGCTACACTAATAAAGATTCTTCAGGTATTTTTCAATGCATTTTTTAAAAATGGAATATTTCATTTTAATAATGGAATATTTCATTCCATTCTTTGTATTATTTCGCCTAGAGTTGAGATTAAAGTGTACAAGTCAGCCTTCCTATCCCATATTTGCATAAATACATGGATGTACATGAACATGTGCCCCAGCATATGGTATCGTACATTGCACCAGGACATGTACACGCATGAAAACATTTTCCTCAAAAAGTAATTTTGGTTTATCAAAATATTTTTGGGCCTCAAGTATTGTTTTATTTCTTGTTTGGGTGAACTTCCAAACTTTCACATTAAAATGAAGAACAAATCCCTTCATATAGTTGGACAAATGTCAGAGTGTCAGACTTGGAGATTTTCAAAATGGAGCATACTGATATTGCAGAGGCTTTGCAAATCCTGGGACACCAACTTCAAATCCTCCACAATCTTCTGCAGTTCCGTACAAGTCCTTGGAGAACCCTGAATTATACAAACACATACATGTATGTACATGTACAATGTACATGTACATACATGTATGTACATGTATGTGCAATGTACATCAATGCTCAGTACATGTATATTTATCAGCATTTTCCAGCACCCTTGTTCACCTCAGTGTAATATCAAACATGAAACATTCAACCTTCTTGTAGTTTGTACACTGCTCAGGCCAGTTGTTTTTTACTGTACCCGTGCCATATTTTATGCTGTTTTTATTAGAAAGTCATTGACATTTGTAAACTGTGAATCAACTGGAGTTGTTTGTGACTGCGGCAAACATCTTGCATGTACATGTACTTCAGAGGCCTCTTGGCCAACACTCCATCCAATTTTGTACAACCTCGTATGAAGGTCAAGCTAATACAACACAGTAGAAATGATATTTTCAACCGCGGCAAGATCAAGGTGACATGGGGTAAGATTACATGTACATGTGCATCACTCACGTACCACAGCAAACATCGCTCATGTTCTTGTGCTCTGTGCTCTTTGTATACAACCTGTATATGCGCATTTGTGACATACACATTACTAATTCATGACCAATCAATTTCACAATCTATTATTGACGTGGTATAACAAACAGCGCAATGTGAACCTGACATTTTTTAAATCAAAAAAATCTTTCCTTTTCATTTAAATCTAATATTTAAATTTAAATCAGATATTTTAAATTTCTTTTTTTAAATTGGAGGCAAGCCAGTACATAAATACAGTATCTCTTCCAAAGCAAGTAAATTTTCTAAGCTATACTGGTATGGTACATGTACCAGGGCACATGTGCTTATTTTCCTTTATTAATACAGTGCACCTTTTATTACAAAATCAAGCAAATCGTGACTCACCGGGTAAATTAACGGTACGAGATTTAAATAAAGTATGTACAAGTACATTATACCAGTGCCATGTGTAAAGCACCAAGTTTGACAATGTACAGTGTATGGGGTCTTAAGTTTTGTCATAACCAGAGTGCACAGGATTTGCTTTGCCAAGAGCTGTACATGTATGTGTACACGAGTAATCGCTGAGCATGTATATGTACACTGTATCTCACTAGACACTAAATCTTTGTAAAATGCAGTCTCATTACAATATTTCAGATGGCTTTTGAATGCTTTCAGTCATACCTGTTCATGCTCCGGTTCCCTTGTATTAATGGAGTAATGACTAAGGCTTGTTTAAAATTCACTGTGGACACACGTGTGCATGTACTGTACATGTACCGATATTAAGAAGATTTTGTTACTGGTTTGGGGTTTACTGCATAATAACCAACATTTCACATCCCAATATTACAAGAGACCAATGATACGGTACATGTATATATGTGCCTACATGTACATGCACAATGTAAGCTGATACTGTACCATGATAAACTCAGAGGGGAACACTTTAAATCAAGTTAACTTCAATCATGGTGTGTAGCTCACCAAATTCATGCACTGAATCCAAAAAGCTGATTTAAATCAGAACAAATGACAAGATTTGAAGTTGAACCAAAAATTTCTGCCAACCCGGATTGTAGCGTACCGGTACATGTACATGTGCATCAGCATGACTCCTTTAATATCGACAGGTACAGAAGGGCTCACAGTGGGGTATTCACCATTTACACATGTACAGTAAATACATACATGCACATACATGTACAAAACTTTGAAATCGGTTAAAATTTTTTTTTTTAAATTCTGCCTTTCAAAAGAATTCAAAATATGGATTAACAGGTTATACCGGTATCTGTGATAACAGAATCAAATTGGTGATCTACACGTACACGTATATGTAAATCAAGGTGATTTCGATGGGCCAACCCTGACTCGTACATTTATATGTAAACATGTATGTACCAGTCCGTTGTATGCACATGTTAGCATTGCATACATATGCATGTACTCGTGCTTGCAGGTGCAATCAAACTTTTGCACAGCAGTGTACAGTAGTGTGCATGTACGTGGGCATTCATTTGTTTATGGCTCGGTGAAAATACTCATCGATCATCAACACTGAACACTGCTTTGAGGGGAATTTTTGTGGATGGTTTCTTTGACTGCTCCTCTTCAATTGCAAGCCCTAACCCCCAACTACCTGCCTCTAGATTCCTTTTTCAGAGAAGGAAAAGCCCTGTGTGGAGGTGGGGCGAGTCCACACAACTTCTTGATTTGCTGCAGTGTGACCCGTATATCTTCGTTCAGTGACAGACTGGATGTTCCATTCCACTGGGCTCACCTCATGAAACTAGGGCATTCAATCTGTCACCTCATGAAATTATTCTTATCACTACACTCAGAAAAATTCTTTCAATAAGGGTGACTACGTGTACATGTACCTGAAGGTGGGTTGTCAATCAGGGGAGCCACTGCTCAGTGAAATGGGTTTTTCTGTTCAAATTGTGAAGCAAAATATTTGTGCACTAAAAACATCTCTTGGGAAGAGCTCCATGTACATGTACAATATAGTGCTGGTTGACTTATTGCCATGTTGATGTACATGTACACGGATAGACAAGGAATACTGAACGGTTGGTGCAAACTCAATGCTACTGAGGTTTTCTCCCTTGAATGACGTCACAGTTTTGCTCATGAATATGGAAATTTCCATTGGCATACAAATCACAAGAGCATCAGGCTGGCCTTTAGAACCAGCAAAATAAACTGAATGCACATGTAAGACTGAAGGGATGAAAAGGCACATTTTTGAGGGTTAAGACGGGAGAAAATGCATGGCATAGGAACTTCAACCTAGGAAAAAAAAAAGTGTTCAAGAGTGGATCACCCAGAAAGTTCCATGAATGGAAACCGGACGCATCGGTGTCATGCCTTACATGTACCGTGCATGTTTATTTGAACACTGCGCTATCAGTTTCTGATAATGTGAAGCATCACTGCCCTGATTCTTCGGTGGGCACAACAGCCGCAGACAAGGTAAAAATGGCAGCAGCGGGTCATTAGGCGACATGCCAAAGTCTGTAAAGGGACATGTTCCTCTCTTACTTCTTATCTCCATCAACAAGTCAACGTGCGGGTAAACTTGTCTCTGCTTTCGCGCACAGTTCTACCCAGGCTCTGCGTGGGGTAGCGCTCCAAAATCAACAATTTGTACACCGGTGCCCAAAAAAACAGGAGACTGACGCATTTTCAATTCAGTTATCCTGGATGATGAAATCCCTGACTGCTTGGAAAAACATTTCAAAGCTTATCTGTGACTTGCAAATTTACTTCCATTCCCTGTTTATGGACAACAGCGTAGAAGTGTTCAGATATCTCACCAAAGATTTTTGTAATGAAGGGCCAAGAATTCATGTACAGTATTAAAGTACACAAACAAGAATAGAGTGCACTGCGTAAAGCAGCAAGTGACAAATCCAACACATGTGCCATTGGACACACACATTGGTAGCAACAGTGAACAGTGCCACCCCTCTCTTCAAATTCACTTGAACTGTGAGCCTGCAAGAACTATACAAACATGTACATGATCAAAATCTTATTTCTTCCTACTACACAGACACTGTATCGAATGGCCAAAACTTTTCGTGGAAATATCTTTCCCAGCTATTTCTACCTTCAACTGGCCTTACAGCAGGGAATAATTTATTACTGTACATACGTATATTTGTGTTATTCTGTGTTAGTCGGAGTCCTCTTTTATGTGGTTAGGGAAGGGAAAAAAAATCAGCTGCAAAATATGTAACAAATTTTTTAACTTTATTAGCCTCTGCCTGGGATGCAGGCAGGAGGTTGGGGCACAGATGAGACCACCAGCTATGGCTCCTCGGCGCTCGCATTCTGGTGGTCTGACTGACTGGCCTACCAGAAAAAAAATTAAAACAACAAAATACCAGCTTGGCTGGGAGAAACACCTGTGTGAAAATGTCAGAGGTGAACGAAGACACACACACACCAGAGAAACACCCCGGCGCCGGAGACAGAAATGTTGAGGGGGGGGAGACACAAACTCCACCTGACTGACAGGGAGGATGCAGAGACGTTGTGTTGGGGGAGGGGGGAACTTCCTGGAAAAAACTGTGCAGCAGCCCCCGGCCGGGTGCCAGAGGATGAGGTGTCCCACCACAGGAGCACCCTCTTCGCAGCCGGTTTGACCTGGCCCTTACGATCTGCTTCCACATCCTTTGCACTTCTCCTCAGCCCCAACAACTATTTCAGATGCAACCAGTTTGACTTGAGAATCAAGCGCAAACAATCCAACATGGGCAAAGGGATGGGGGTAATTCCAGAAATTAGGTACCCAAGTCGACTGGTTTGTGGTCGCACGCTGTACAGAGTGTGTACGGGAGCTGAGACATTTTGCGTATTCTTATTAATGCACTAGCAGTCTATGCCCGTGACAATTCCAGCGCTGTAAACTTGTTTCAGTTCCAAATGTACTTGAAGATCGAAACCAAAGCTTCCCTTGGTCCGGTCCAGTTCCAAAATACTCAAATGTAAGAGAACAAACATGCCTTGTCTTTTCTTTCAGCTTTTTTACATATAATTGGTTGCTATTTTATTTATTCCACAAGCACAAAATCCGAAGCCTGTCTGTCCTGCAGATAATTGACAGAATAATGTTCCTGTGTGTTTTGTCACATTTTGTACATGTACATAACTTGTGTCTTTTGCAAATGTGTGTGCAGTATATACAGAAATTGACCTGGTGCCTGACTTTTTTTTCTCGGAGCCAGTGCCTTCTCATTTTAATTTTCTCCGCACAGCACTGGCTGTGACTTTTAAACTTGGTGGGGACTGACAAACGTACTGAAATAGTGACAGGGGTTAATACAAGTACATTGATTATTATTATACATTTTCTGGTAATGACACCAAGGATTCCTCATAAGCGCCCTAGGCACTCGCAAGCCTGAAGAAACCAACAGAGAGGAGACAGTGAGAAGCAGTTACAGTTTTAGAGGTGGGAGGAAAACCCCAAAGGAATATTCTAGGTAAAACCCACGGAATCAGGTAGGGACTAAAAAAACCCAATCCACATGTGGACTGAGCCGGGATTCGAACCCGGGCCGCAGAGGTGGAAGGCGAGGAAAGAACCACTACGCCAGCCTGACTCCCCACTTACATGTACCGGTACCTTACTTAATGCCCTCGTCAATATCTGTTCCTGGCCTCTTTGGAGGCAACAGTATTCTTGTTTTCCGTCAAAATTATTCTTTATAATTATAAGTTGGACTATTCCAGGATGAACTTGTGCATGTACCACCCAAAAGTTCGGATTTTCGGCACCCAAATTTTAAAGCTTAGTGGCTATACTTTTTTAACATGGTGAGAGACAAGTAAAACTCAATGGGCGGTCAGGCTACATCTGTAGGTCAGAGAACATTGTGTCTGCACCTGGGTGGAGAGAGGAGAGCGTGGGTAAAGTGTGTAATTGCTAAAGGTCAAGGCAGAAGCCCCTGCCTGAGGTCAAAACATCAGCCCCGTAGTCACAGGATTCGAACTCCAAACACATGATCGGGAGTGGCAGATAAGACCACCAGGGCCACACGTCCCCACATATATGTACATCAGCATTTTCAACATAAAAACGAGTCTATGATTGAGCGTTCATAAGGGCTCACAACACTCTTAGTACCGGCATGACATGTACATTGTACATGTACAGTATGTCTTACTCGGAAAATACATGTGTTGGGAGACCAGTGATGAGCATCTTCATGTCTTTACAAAAAGCAATTGCATTACCCAGGACCACAGGAAGTAACAGGCCCCCCATGGGAATAGAATGGCGAGAAGGCTCCCTAATAATCTTGTTTTCTAATCTTGGGGAAAAACAAGGTAGGACACTAATTAAAATTCAAGGGCCCAGGAACTAAAAGTCAATCCAACGAAGGGAATAAAAGTGTTTACTGCATCTAGGGCCAACTAACTAATGTTTGATGGATTATGGCAAGCCGAAGTAATCTCCTCATTAATTTTAACGAGTGTGTCACTCGGGCAGAAGCTGCAAACTGAAGTAATAATTGTTCGGGCATAATTCAAGCTGAGAAAGGGGCTCTGGAAATAATGGAATGTTGGCCACTCTGGAAGCTTTGGCTGCAAAGCAGTCTGTGATTGCTGGATGAGGTCATAAATCATTTTTGTCAGTTTTTACTTCAGCCTTCTGTAGCCTCTTTTTTTTTTTCATTTGACAAGAGAAAAATGTCAGGCTTCTGATGCATGAGAAATGAAAACCACTGACAATCTGCCAAGGAACTGCAAATCGGGCCGACTCAATTCTAATACACGGGATTGTAAGTGACCAACGAAGCCATTTCCTGAAAATCACTGAAAGCCAATAAATTGTGTGAGACTGCGAGGGAGGGCTTGAGCAACTTAGAGACTAATGGCAGGGGTTCAGACGCCCCTCAGTTTGAAGGGTTTTAACAGATAAAAATGAACAGTTTGAGATACCTAAACTTGGTAATGTTTGGTTTGAATCTCTGTCCTTCCTCCTACGCCGGTGGTTTTCGGAGTTACCATGTCTAATTATCGCCTTCTTCTCGCTTGACGAATAGTTAATTACGTACTACGTAGTTGCAGAAGAGACATTTGGCCTGGCCACTGTGACTTAGTATTAAGTTTGCGCACGTAGTCTGACACAAAATATCCAGCCTGGTCCTTTTCCTCCAGCCACGTCCACTTGTACTTATTCTTGATTCCCTTGTCAATTTCTTTGCTATCTGCTTTCCGGTCAACTTCCATGTTGATCAAAATTTCTATCCGAACACGCAGTCACTTGTCACTGAAAACTTCACACGTGATTGTTTGCACAACTCATGCATGGAAAGTAAGTCACATGATTCACACACGATTAATCAGCGGTTCCTGGCGGCATCGCATTTGCAACTCCATTGCCAGTGATGGGATCACAACGGGAGCCATCAAACCAGGGAGAGGTTGAAGGTTGCACCAAACTCGTTCCTACGATGATGAACAGTACGCGTCACCAGCACGCCTTCGGGATGATACATGTGATAAGTGCATAAAGGCGTTGCCTGGTCACGCGCTTGTTGGTGAGTAGCGTAGGCCGTGCATGCGCTAATGCATGATCTGCCGTGTTCGTGAAGATCCAAATGCAGGCCGGGCGAAATGCCCGCCTGCGCGTGCCACCATAGATGTGTATGTATAAATGTACAGCATCAAAGTGGAAAACGCGTACGAACCTTTTGTCATTTCCGGACATGGTAACTTTTCACGCCATTTCCGGAAATCCAAAAATTTCTGGAAATCTTACATCCCTGAATACATTATTGAATATTCAACTATTCACGGGGGATGATTGGAGTCAAACTGTAATTTCTAAAGATTCTACTTCAAAAATAAATACCGGTATTTGCATATTCAATCATTTGATCAAATTCATGAATATTTGTATAATCAGCACATTTCTACTGCAAATTCTTGGTGGATGTATAGTGTATAACTTCCTGCATCAGAAGCTGAGTTAGCATTTTCCAGAAGTCTTGAAAGTTTCCTGTGGTGCCATCTTGTGTTGGGAGTCTCAGTGTCAGCTGTGAAGGGGAACAGTCAACTATCAGGTCGTGGGAAGATTTGGTACATGTGCATTGTGCATGTACAAAATAATCTACACATGATCGATGCTAAGTTCCTACATGAACAGTACATGCATACAAGGATCTGAGGCACTGACACTGAGACACCCCTGTTTTTGGTCAGATGTTTTGCTTGCTTTTTGAAAGCGGACACAGCGATTTGGAAGGGGAAATTTTGTGAAAAGTATTCTCTTTCACGTCTAGGCTCACATTCCGCATGGAGTGAAAATACTTTGCCACACACGGGGGGGAAATTGTTGAATAAACTGCAAGGTCACACAGCTATTTTTTTTCAACATGGTTACTACTTCTAGAGGACAGGTACATGTACATGATCTCAGAAGACTGGACTCTCTTGAAACTTTGAAATCAAACTTGAAAACTCTTCTGTTCAAGGGTTCTTATTCTGGTAGTCCACAAGTGACATCAACCTGATTTCACATTCTTTTCTAGCACCTCGGATTAGTTTTCTAGATACATGTAGATGGTGCTTTACAAGTGTTTGTTTATTATTCATTTACATGTGCAGCAAGGTATGAGACGGAGAGAACCCCCCCTGCTTTGTGTTGGTCATTGTCTCGCAGGAATCTGGGGGATTCCTTTCAGACATCTTGGGGGAATGTGTTAAGTAACAATAGTCTGGAATGTGTATAGGGATGGGACATGTTGGGGGGTACCCCTCGGTCTCATTTCTTGCTGGGTATATTTATTTATCTACATGTACATTTACTGTGTACCATGTACTCGCAAAAGGCTGACTTGGCCCATGTTATTGGGTGCTTCATTCACAGCCGTGCATTGTCACGGGTGTCATGTCTGTCCCTTGTTATGGTCAAGTGTTTCACTTTTACCTCTGCAAAGCGCAAAATAAAACAGTGACAATACACTTACATGTACCCTATTTATTTGTATAAATGTCTTGTGTTTAACATTCGAACCTACATGTCAATATGCTTACTACATGTACATGGGTAGTTCCAGAAATTAGGGGTCCATTTTTGTGTGTGTCCCTGTCACATCTGACACATGATTTTGTAAGTTGAAAACAAACTTTCTAATTTCCAAGACTGATGAATTAATGCTAATTACCTGCCAAACAAACAGTAATAGTTTGAAATCACCTCCAGGGATATTTCCATATCAAATAACAAAAGGTCAGATGTAACAAGGACACAAGAAGGTCATACTTTTGGACCCCCAATTTCTGGAACTACCTTCATGCACAGGGCAGAGAAAGTTTTCTGATTTTGATGCCTGTGTCGCACTTTGGGCCTTATACAACCGAACCTGCAGTGCATGTGCCGATACATGCACATGTACAAACAGTGTACATGCTGTATGCTTGCTCGTATAATATGCACAGTAAAGAATGAAAGTGCCTGACTGTACAGCATGCTGAAGATACCAGTATAAGGTTGTCAGACTCCCCCCCCCCATATTCATCCAACCGCTGACTACGCCCTTGTGCCATGTTTACATCCCCTGCACTGTCCCCCCTCTTCCGCTAGCTGTCTGGCTTCTCCCTGGCTCACATTCCTTCTTTTTTTTTTTTCCATTTTAGTCTCTCCGGTTTGATATTTTTGGAGCTTCCTGATTTATGGATTTGTTATTGCAAGTTGTTATGTATCCAGGTGAGCCGCACTGAGATATTCGACAATAAATCACTGCTATTTTCCAAACTGTTACCTGTCTGCACCTCACTTCTGTTTTCAATAAATGTGCCTGCCAGGTTTTTTTTTATGGCCGCACATACATATACAGGTGAATTTGTTCACTCAAAAAAAGGGGAAAAATACAAAGGTTAAAATACATGTATGAATACACTTGTGTTGCTATCACTGACGTAATGTTTATGGTACAGACTGCCCACTTGGCAGCTTTTGCTGCAGATAAAAAGTGCCGTGTGAGTAGTGAGTATCGTTTGAGAGATCGACTTTTACTGCGTGGCTCTTGCTCTCAAATCCAGGGACTCTTTCACGTCGTCGCACCATGGGAACCAGTCGCTGGTTTGGCTGGTGTGTGTTCACACTATGGTCTGCGGTGCATGCTGTGAAAAATTGTGCCAACTTCCATCCTCTGTGAACGATTCACAAACCTGAGCTTAAGTGTACAGTGCCGCACTATTTGCACACACGTTTACGGGCTCACTGACGCAACAACAAATAATGCTCAAACTGTCATTTGACATGCATCTTTGTAGTTTGATGGGGTACGAGTATTTTAAGGGAATTTTAATCAAGAGCCCTTTTATTTTTACAATTTCTAGTGGGAAGTTTTCCAGTGTACCACAAACTCTCGACTGTGTTGCAAACGGACAGCACACATCGATCTTTACCACTTCCAAGTGGTTCATTTACATGTACCAGTATCTATACAGTATAAATTTAGCTCCAACTACGTGCAAGTAAAGTAACGTGGAGGTGAGTTCTGTACGGTACAACCATCCTCAAACCTGCTAAGTCCTTCAAAAAGCTCCTGTGATCTTTATGTATGAATGTTAAGTTAACCACTGCCAGTAAGTTTCCACTCACCCTCCAAAAGAAAAGTTACTGGTGTGCATGTACATGTACGGGGACGGTACATGAACATGTACGTATACTAGTACATGTGTAGATCTACCGGTACATGTAACTATGATTTTGCAGCTTGTATCAGTACAGTCACATGTACATGTAATACTAGGGCCGGACATCAACATACCGGTACATGTACATGTATATGTATCACTGTACCCCATTCAACCTCAGCAATGACACATGGAGCATGCATGTAAAGGTACCAGGAACATGCACAGTACCGGTACATGTACATGTACATGTCCTTGGTGCACTGCTATGCTGAGTTATTGGGTATACCCGTACGTACACTCCGCTGTGGAAACTGACCCACATACTGTATATGTACATGTACACTCTGTCAGGCCCAACAAAACACTTACCGTCTTCACAGTCAACAAGGCAGGGTACCTGTGGGCGGGTCAAGTTCAGAAGTCAATTCAAGCATGCTCACCTCTGACTGGCAACGGTTCTTGTGCACTGAAGTACACAGCAGTATCCTCTTGTTGAATCTTGGCACTACAGTGTTCATGCAGGTATACATGTACATGTACCTATAACTGGCTGAAAGTGCACCCATCCTACACTGTATGATTACGTACATGTATCTAATATTAAACAAATAATGTGTACAATTACATATGTATTTCTTTTGTGAGTAACGCACCGATGTGCAGTGGCGTAGCTAGGATTTTACTAGTGAGAGGGGGGTACAAAGGAACCACCAGCATCTTAGGGGGGAGGGGGCATCAGCTTTCAGTGGTGTGGTTTTTTGGGGGGGCAAAATTTGTTTTTGCCTTGTTCAATATCCATTCATCCGGGTTTTTTTTTTTTGGTGGGGGGGTTACCTGGGGGGGGGGCACTGGGAGTTTGTGGGGGGCACGTGCTATGGCACTGCCCATGAGTGGGTCTGAAAAGAACCAGGAGGTACTCAATGTTTCTGACAGTATGCTCTGTCCGTCATTGCAAACTTCCAAAACAAAAAGGAAAACCTGTTATCATATGGAGAATCAAGGATTTAATTCCATATACATCTGTACCAGTACATGTACATGTATACTATAGCTGAATATCATATGGTACATGTACACGTGCAAGCAGCATAAATGGAAAAACCACGCGGAACTCTTGTACTTGATACTGTAGCAATATGTGTTGGAAAAAAGAAAGCAGCTGCCCTTTCAAAGCCAAGGCTCTTGCCAGTGCTTCAAAAACGCGGCATCCATGTGCTTAAAAAGGGCAGGACTTTTGGGGGAAGGGGTGGGGACCTGTCCAAGAACTCCGCTGTTCCAGGCCTGCTCTTACTGAAACTTTGCATGCATGCAAAGACACTCATGCTCAGTACAACTGTGCAAATTTAACTTAAATCCAATACATATGGCGTTGTTATTATGGTGACGGTCATTCAAAGTTCACGACCCCACTGTGTGCCAGCCATGTGCCTTGAGCATGGCAGCAGATAAATCTATACTGTAGATTCTTTGATGACCTATCTGGACTTTGCACTGAGAATACCAATTTTTCCATTTAATTAATTAGTGGCCCCCCCCCCAAAAAACGACCACAGAATATCGCTGGAAACACCTCTTGCAAACATATGTGTACAGTCGGAGGAAATGTGGAGCCTCTGACCTCTCCCTCCCACTTGCCTCAGCTCTCAAGGGTTAAGACTCCATTCAGGTGATCAAAGCTTGCCAGTACAGTGCAGCCTCTCACCCCGCAAGCAAAGACTCAAAGGATCACTTCCGACAGTCCAGGTCACTCTACGTATTTTGGTAGTGAACAGAAAGTATTTAAACAAGATGGAGATGGATTCAAAAGATTTAAAACCAGTCCTTTTCAACCAAAAGTAGCTTTGCAGTGTAATACACGTACATGTACCGGAACCTGTACCGTGCATGCATAATAGCTTTAACACCTACCAGTACACGGGCATATAAATGTACCATATGTATGTACACCATCGTATGTGCACATAGACCAACGTAAAAAATATGCATGCTGCCTCTGCAGAAGCCGAAAGTGCATCACGTGGTATTTCCCATTTTAACCACTTGACACCGGATGAAGTGTAAGCACACAATCTTCCTTATTTGTTCCACGGCGGACGTGTACACTCATTTAGGAATTCTTTTTTCATTTCCATGGCTGACGTACATGTACATGTTTATATATGTAGGTACACTGTACATACCGGTACATGTATATTAACATGTCATGCGTGGTTGAGTCAAAGCGCAATTGCAAGGTGGAAGAATTGGCGGGTTAAAAAACCTGCCCCTAGCAGCTTTTTCCGGTAAGAAAATCCCACATTAACAGGTTAGCATGAGTAAAGCGTTTTTACTGGACGAGTCTTTAGGCTCAAAAGCTGCCTACACCAAACTACTGTGCATACACTGTACATGTAAATCAGGTGACTGGTACAGTTTTCTTCTTGCATACTCGGTACTTTTGTGATGACAATTCCATCTGGTAACCTCAAAACAGGTCCACCCGGGTACTTAATGTACATGTACACAACATAAAACATTCTTGCTCTAGTGAAAATTCTGCAAGGCAAACATTTCCAATGTACATGTATGTACATTGTATGTACTGTACATACACATTATGTGTACACATATCTGTGTACGCGTAACTTCAGCAAATGTTCAGTGTATATGTGATCAGTGTTGTAGTTGAGTACTTTCCGAGTACCAACGTTCTCCGCAAAATACTGAACTTGGTAAGAGGGAATAAAGCCAGAGTGCTCAGGCATTTGATGGTAAATGTGCAAAGGTAAGATTACAAGATAAATGTTAGACTTCAGACTCTCCCAGTTGTGTAAAATTTGAGTTTTAAGGAGAAAAGTACTCGGAAAGTACTCGGCCGAATACTTTGCGAGTACGTTTGTCCTAAAAAGTTAATTTTAATCAACCAGTGATGGTCTGAAGTCATTATGTTGCTTTGTAATCTTACCCTTATGCATGTACCATCAAATGCCGATGTACTTCAGCTTTGTTCCCTCCTAACTAGTGAAATATTTGGTAGAGAACTTGGTTCTCAAAAAGTACTCGACTACATCACTGATATGTGTCAATGTACATGTACCAGTTCATAAACATGTACTGGTGCTAAGGCCCCCCCCCCCACTTCCCCGCATGCATGTACCCTTGTGTGGCTAATTACATGTACGGTACTGTACATGTATAGAATACAAATCTGCTCTGACTGTAGCACAAAGATGAACCGATGATAAAGCACGAGAATCCAAACCAAACAATCTGGAGGGTGACTCGTTATTCCCCGAGGAAGGCAAATCCATCAGAGCATTCCTTTAATGGGCGCGATTCTCTGAATGTACTAATGTGGGAAACGACACTTTCCGAATGGACAAGGCTGCTCAGGTAAAAAGCAGAACTAGCTAGGGGAGTCTCGGGGCTGCGCGACGATACCATCTCGCCGGGCTTTATCTCCCTTCCATTAGCCAATGTCAGGAAACTCAATAAATTTTACATGAATGGGACTTAAAAGGAATACGCCACAATAATAACTCGGGGGATCCAATGAAAAACACATGCACCGGTAAAATGCACATTATACAAGTAGTCGCCAGCACATTGGTCTAAATTGTGATCAGCAAGGGATTCAGGTGAAATTGGTTGTTACTGAACTACATGTACATGAACATGAACATTGTACTGCAAGTGTACATGAATGAACATGTGTACATGTACGTACATCTTGTAAGTACTCCAAATATGTTCATGATTTTAAATTTCAAAGGATATGTCTTTAATATACCTGGGGGGTATGATTTCTTTCATTTCACAAGCTACAGGTGCGTGTCCATGAACAAGAGGGAAGATACACATACATGTATTAATGAATGCCTGGACGTACATTACATGTACCGGTACATGTACATGTATCGGGTACAGATAATGTAATGTACATGTACCGGGTACATACCAGTATACCGTATGTTATTCCGATGGTGACAAGAAAGGAAAATGATGTACAGTAAAATATGCTATTTAATGGCATCATATCTGTACAGGTCTGTATAGTTATTTCAATGTTTCTCTGGTTTAATGCTTTTTCAATCAACTCCATCACTATTAGTCATTAAAGACGGATTTTCTCATTTCAGTGGAATCTGAAAAGTCTTTCCCATCTGGAACCTCAGCGTGAAACAACAAATGTCGCAGTGTCTGTCAGACAGCACGTCCTGCATTCTTCACATGCTTGGGCTGTACGTTAGCAAAATTTATCTTTAATTTCACTTTCTTTTAAAAAAAAAAAAAAAAAACTTTCCCAGCTACAAATGGTGACAGAGGAATGCTGTAAAACACATTGTGGCTGCTACGGACTCCTCCTGAGTGGAATTTTCGGAATACCGCAGACAGGCCCTGAGAAAAACCAACTTTCTTTTCCTCCCCTCCCCCCTTCCCCATGTCCAATGTGCTCACCAAACAGCAGGGAATTTCATTCTGCCAGTTAACACTACGTTTCCATGGTAACGACATCCTACACAGCACCTGTCTCAAGGGAGTCCAACCACACCACCTCTCGTTCTCCTTCCATTCTGAGATGCACCCTTTTATGTGTCAAACCTTTACACGAGTTTGTTGGATGACATAAAATGTTCCAGCAAGATGCGACAATTTGAAATGTCAGCGGAAGTCACGGGGAATGTGATACTTACATTGATGCTTGAACTTGTTGACAGTGTGAAAACCATTTGCTTGAACAGAATGTCCACATTTTTGCCAGGACTGAAGCTGTGCATTTGTTAACTGGAATTTCATCTTAGCCAAGTTTGTACCAGTGATAACGAGAGTTGACTGCACTCACCCAATTCACATGACATTAAATATATTTGTAATAGTTGTGGCAAGATCAGATGACAGGGTAAATGCATGTGACAGATTAAAAAGCACTTTATCTACACTTGAAGCAAGTTTTAACACAATCTCTCAGCGTACCGCAGAGCCCAAAAGGGGAAAAAAATCTTCCTGGGAAAAAAAGGTTGGAAAAAATGGCTCTTAAAGGATTAATGGCTATGTTCAAATCAATCAAATATTTCATTCCTCATCTTGTTTTCCTCGTACAAAGTCGTGCCGCACGGCACCGCATTTAAGGCCATTGTGGAAGAAAGCATCCAAAGTGGTAAACACGCAAGGACCCAGCAGTTGCTGACGGGCACGGGGAACAGTGATTGTGTCAACAGTGCCAAGCGGCAAAATCGGGTCACGCAGCCTGGAAGGCCGGAGTTGTTTGTGACGGGAATATCACGACGATGCCTTGGCAACCGTCGCTACCTTGGGCCCAGCATCCGTATTGCGTCCGCCCAGCAAGCAATAGAATAACACAGTGCAAAGCTCTTGTTGGCACAGTCCAACGTCCGTACATGTACAGTACCCCAAGCAACATCCAGTGGGCAACACGACGGTCACCCTGGTTTTTTCCTGTTTTTGTTCTCTTTTTTTAACAGCGTGACATATGTACATGTAGCCCACATGTATGATGATGAAGACGTGCGAATGAAAGCATAGATGAGGTCATTCCATTAGCCAGAGGGATGCTAGATCAATTTTTTTTTCTGTCCCCCCAATCTTTTTTATAGTCTGTAGCAATTCAACAAGCTCCGTTCTGGGTGTGAACACGCTCGATCACCGGTAAACACATCGGGCGAGACAATCATAAATGGATAACAGCCAGCAGGGTTGTGGTAAACACATTACGGAGGCTTCGTTCATTTAACACGCTGTAGACATGTACGTGTGTCTCAATTCAGACCAAACTAGCGGTGCAGGGTCTGTATTCTCTCTTCCAATGGTCTTTCTGAGTGGATTGGAAAATTACATACAGGCCGCTGATGCAAAAGAATGATCTTCCTACAAAATTATTTCTAATTTTATTACAGAAAAAAAAACACTATGGCGCACACTTCGTCTTCAGTCTCAAGTGCTTGGCAAAGCAACACGCCAAGGCCGATACTTGCTATTGCCCTTTTCAAATGGAAACCAAATGGAAACCGAAGGAAAATGCAGGAGGGAAAGCATGAATTACCAAAGAGGGTACCTTTAGACAAGGTGTCAAATAGGGGCTGATCCAAAAATATTAAGTTACCCCCCCTGCTTGAACACTCTAATCAAACTGTGGTGACGTACATTACACCACTAAATTGGTGCAGCTTGGACTCCCCAAATATCGATGGATTAGTGTAAACTGCGCCAAAGATAATCTCCCCCGCGGCGACGAGCCATGAAATAACGTGTGGACAAAACTGACCTTACATGTACTTCCGGCTACAGGTCTTCCATGCATGCAGGGTACTGGACACATGCACATCAGTTTACACCGAATGGACTTAAAAATACCGTTGAATGATTTGGATGTTTTGATCGCCTGCGGAACTTACACAACAAATAAAATACCGTGCAAAAGAAGTTACATTTACATCCGCATATGTACGAGGCTTGAATGTCTGTGCTAAGTGTACACTTTACCTGTAAAAGTAAAGTTTACAAAACCATAATTGCTCACGTACATGTACCAGTACACACCATAAACCTCAAGATAGGTTTACAGGAATGATGTTATTTCACTTTATGTAGTACCATTCTGTTCCCAGCCTCATTAAAATTCATACAGAACTACAGTACATGTATTTTTCGGAAAATTAAAAAATGCAACATACCATGAAGTCGGTGCTTGGGTACCCATATCATATCAGTGGTCCTTTTTTATGTTTTAGTTGTCTAAGTAACACCACTTACAACCTCTGTTAAAATGCGTAAATGTTTATTCTGTTAACTGTGGAATTCCTGTTGATCGACTACCAGTACAACAAAAAATGAACAAATTTGTAGCTTAAAAGTTTCTCAAAATGATCACTGAAAAAGTAAAATATGCACAAAAGCCTTTGGAAGTACATGTACATGCACTTGCGCATGTAAGAAAGTTTTCAATTTAGATTTTAAGCTCACAATATTGTGTTACCGCGGGTACAAACATGTACATGCGTGCAGTATTTTATTTCTTTTTTTTACTCAAGTTTTTTTTTTGCATAAAAATATGTACATGTATTTGGTTGGTAACTGCTTGTGGTCTCTTTTTTTGAGTGGTGAGCAGGGATACATGTACATGTTTACACGTACAGGTCTATAATTTCATTAGCATATGTGCTTGGTACATGTACATGTACATGTACATACAGTGAGTACATGACACCAATAATTTTCAAAGACTAATTACCTTACAAAGTGTAGTTATGGGGAATTAGTTTTCACATGTTTGCTTTGACAGGCTGTGGCGTGCAAATATTCCATGCATGGAATTAGTTGACCACTTGACGCCGGACGACGTGTAAATCTACTATTCCTTATTTGCTTGACGGAGGGTGTGTACATGTACATTCATTTAAGAATTCTTTTTCATTTCCGCGGTTGACGTATTGACGCGTCACGCGTGGTTGGGTTAAAGCGCAATTGCAACGTTGAAGAATTTGCAGGTAAAAAAAAAAAAACGCCCTCGGAATGAGTAGCCCCTTCGGGTACGAAAATCCGACGCTGATTAATAATTTTGGGAAACAATGAAAGATTCTGGTTGTTTCACTTGACGTACTCGAAGTTGGTAACGAGGCACACACGTATCCCTCCCCCCCCCCACTCTCCTGTTGATTCTGCACATGTATGCATGCTGTAGGGTTGGGCTATATTCCTTGGATGACTGTGTATGGTACCCTGACTTGTGCAAAGCCAGTTGTCAAGGAAAAATATCCTTCCTCACCAGTACCTCAGAATGTAGAATTTAAGACAATATAAAAGTGAGAAATGTCGTAGAGAAACAAAAAATCGGCATGTGAATGGTACATACATGTACATGTACCTGTAGGGCCTATACCCTGTACATGTACCACAAAGGGGCAGAGGTACATGAACATTACATACTATACAAACAGAACGTGTCCCGGTGTGTTAGTATGTATATGAAATACCATACATGTACATGTCAAGATTTTCGGCTAAAAAAAATTGCTGTGCTTGGACCTGGTTTGTTGTAAAACATTTGCAGAAGGCGAATATGGTGTTTTGTGGCATCTTGTAACTGGTGTCTTTGTGGAACACAGACGTACCGTAACACACTTCAACATGTGTACTGGTACACGTACTGAGTATTCGTATGAACAATGCATTAATTAGCGTGATACCGGTACTGCAAGTGCAGAGTCAGCCAGAAGTGTTTACATGAAGGCCCTCCCACTTTCGCTGCTGTACTTTCAGAGACTCAATATTTACTCTCTTGCCTGACTTCTTTGCAATGGATATTGTACCGGTACAAAGAGCAGGCCCAAGTGAGAATGTTCTGCTTGTCCTTATTTCAGCTTTAGTGTCCCAGCTACTTACCGGTACACGTACATGTACGTGTACCTGCTAAGATACTGGGTAATGCGGGCTCATCCACAATTTTTATTCGGGAGGCCACTTGTACTGGGATCTGCAGCAGGAAACTGTTGCCAACGCAAAAGCCTAGAAACTGCTGGCTTGCTCCATGTACTCGTGCATGTACATGTACGCAGTGTGTGTCCACTTACCGGTACATGAGAGGGGTACTCTCCATCCCATGTTGGCATTTTCCTTGCTCTGCTGACAAGCACATGCAGTTAATAAGCTGTACCCCTATGGGACTCTCACTTCCGTGCCCTGGCAGAAACTGACGGCGACTGCTCGTTCTTTGTGTAAATCTTCTGTCCGTTCCCACTTGAACCCTTTTTTTTCACACAAGCCGAACATTTATTCGCTGTGCGTGGTGGGCCAGACGTGGCACACTGCCAAAGTCTGACAAATACCGTACATACATGTATGTACCTGTACGCACACTACATGTACATGTACCATGCTGCTTGAGTAGTTTTATTACTCAACTGAAATTGCCGAGATCTCTCTTATGTTGCCTGGGGTCCTCAATAAACTGCTAGTCCCTTGTCTTTTTTATTTACGGAGTCTTTGGGTGTAAACTACAGCAATTTGGGAATCTGCTAGAACTTCGTCATTGCAAAACACTGAAGTGGTTGAGTGGCTGATCTTTTCCTAAATACCAATGTTCTGCAAAGTGACACCTTTCTTGACCAGTTCTTACTGAAGGACGTTAACACGTGGGAATTTCCTGTGCCCAATCCACCGAAGATGTCTAGAAACAAGTCTTGGTAAATTTTGTATTCAGAGCGAGGCGCTGTCTTCATCCTCATTCCCCCACTTTGGATGAGTGACTCCCATTGAGTTTGTACACACACAGACGCCGAGACTAGTCTGTGAGGGCTGAGCGTGCGTCTTGCCCTCAAGCGGCAGTGTACCACAGCCGGGTGCTCTAGCAAATCCACCGACCGTGTGGAAAGAAATATTGCACAAACTATAAGGTAATGACTTCCAAGGATCAACATTTGTGAAAGTCCAATTTTGTAAAGGAATGTATGGTACGCCTGCAGTACATGTACATCTCGTCGTTTTTAAAAAGATGGTGTTTTCAGATGAAAATACCACAGCCTGGGACAAGGAGTCAGGTTGTATTGCTGGGTGGTCAGGTTGGTGTGGTGGCTCTTTCCTCACCTTCCATTTCAATGATCTGGGTTCGAATCGCACCTACCGGAAGGCTGGCATGCGGATTGGGTTTTTGGTCCCTGCCTCTGCCTGATTCTGAGGGTTTTCCCGGGAAGGTTAATCCGGGGGTTTCCTCCCAACTCTAAAACTGAACATTTCTTCATTGTCTCCTTAATTGTCAATTCATCGGGTAATTGGCGCTAAATACGCTGTAGGCTGGATTCATGAACAGGACAGAACAGATTGTCTGTGATACAAGGTGGAAACCAGCCCAAGGACATGAGACAACAGCTTCACCATTCCAAGGCCAAATGCACTCATACCCCCAGAACTATGGGCCTCCCTTGTTATGCCTCTCCCAGTTGAGCCCCCAGGGTTTTGGGGTAACTATGGCAATGACAGACACACATTCATTTATAGCGGTACATGTGCCATATACATGTACATGTAAATACATGTACAAAATTACACATTCCCAGTATCATTTTGAAACAAGGTCAACATGGCAAAGGCAGCAACGTCTGTAATCTCACTGAGCCTTTCCTCCAAGGAAAATACAGATTGCGTCGGTACTTCACCCTACAGAGCATGCGCACAAACAGCGGGGCACAACTCAAGTGGACCTTTAGAGTGTGCAATCAATAAGGTGTTATTGATCTCCTAAATGGTCAAACCAAGGTCACAGAGGCCTCGTTATCTACCCCCTCCCACACACACACACACACAAACACACAGAAAAACAATAATAATAAAAGTTGAATTCCAAAGTCCTGGGTGTTTGAAATGTCTGTTGACATACCGTAAACAGTCCGGTGAGTAAACACTGCCAGAGTGTACTCGGTGGAGCTTAGCCCCATGCAGAGTCAAACTTGCACTGATTTGCACAATCAATAACTTGACACTGACAGTGCGGGCACTTGCGCGCAAGGCACAACATATATATTTAGATAATGCGTGCCAGCACAGATGCTGGGCGTAATAATACTGGGGCTGAGTTGCAGTCGTGATGTTGCAGTGAACGCTACTACTGTACCATGTGCGGGTATCAAATCCTTAAAATCATTTTGGATGCCTGGTGGTGCCAAATCATTTCTGGTTTGTCCGACCAATATGCAGAGTAAAGGTGCAGTCACACTGTGGCGAGAACGAACCTGATAATGAGCACAAAAATACAACATCAACGATTGATCATCATGTCGGTCAGACTGTGCAAACATTACAGTACGTATGAGGTAGTGTACTGTGAAGTGTGGGCCCATGGTGTGCAGTATACACATACCAATACTTACTCTACGCCTAGCTTAAATGACTAATAAAAACTTCAACATCAAACACCATACGTTTGCCGACGGCAGCCAAGCTGCAACCTAATATTCCTCCACATGTCATTCCATTTTTGGCCACCTTTAAATGCTTTGCTGCCTTTGTGATACTGAAGATTGTGTCTTTGCCCACTTTACGGTTTATTCTGCATTCGTGTTTCATTTTGTTCCACAAGCAGTCCGGATGATGTACTTGTGTGTAAATGTACATGATGCATGTACATGTACACATATCCCTGGCTGAATAGAATAGTTCCCTGATTGATTTCGGAAATGTTTATCTTACTGAAAGTGATACCAAAATACTGTTAACAATATCACCCCCTTGAGAACTGTCTCATCCGTTTGGCATTGTACGGTAATTTGTAATTTGTTTCCTGGTATTCATGCTCATTATTGTGTTTGTTATCGCTGCAGTGTGAATGGGCCATAAAATCTCATTCAAGTCACAAGATCTCATGTACGACTGCAACAAATGTACATGTGCCAGTGTACATGTACACGTACATGTATGACAAAGCTTCGGCGATGTGAGGCCATAGATACATACATGTACAGGTAAATGAAGTGGCAATGTTCTGTAGTGTCAGATTTCAGAGCTCTGCAAAACTTGTAAATGTCAGCGCGGCAAGTATCCACACCCACAATTTACGCGTAGACGTATGTACCATAGAAGGTGCACATGCGTGCAAGTACATGGGTACCTTCTACTCGAAGCTGGGCAGATTTTAAAGAATCTCGGAGGGCACACACATTTTGTATTGGACAACCCTCAGCGAGCAAGTTCTGCATGTACGGTACACGTACATAGTAAATGAGGAATAGTCTGGTTTCCCTGTTCCCTTCTCAGTCACTGTGTAGACTGTACTGGCGCTGGGCTTGAGACTTTGAAGCAAACATGTGGTAGGCCATTGCAAGGGGGCACGGTGAATGTAAAGCAGCATCTCAAATGTGACTCCAACTTACAAAATGAGTAGAAAGTTGCAAACTCACTTTTGAGTCAGCTGGAGACCTTTAAAGAAATCTCGCTCAAAGCACCTCACTGGTAAGAATCCGTAACGATCTTTCTCCCAGATTATGTCCACTTTTGTTACATGTAAAAAAATGCCTAGGTTGGCCAATTCTAATGCAGGATCTAACAAAAACACACAAATATTAGGCCACGGATTGATTCACAACGGGCACAGGTCACACGCAACTGGCTCTTCCTGAAGCTGAAGGTGGATTGAAAGGCAAAGTGAACTCGCATTCTGAAACATTTGCAGTGAAGTTTATCTTGAGTTGAAATGTGCTAAGTTTCTGTGAATTGGTAACGTGAATATCTGATCTGACATCGTTAAAAATCACGTTCTTCTTGGGTTTTTTTACGTCCAGGATGGCCCACACTGTGCAGAATGCACTGCCATACTTACTCTCTTCAGCACCCTTTGAGCAGTTCACGGTCGAAAGCACCAGCAGCATTGCGGCAAGCGTGCAGCATGCCGGCACAGCTCTTGAGACCACGCCCAACATGGCAGCTAAGATGGTTACTTGAGTAAACACCAACTTGATGCATTCACTGCCGAGTCCCACTCGAATTCTTTAAGCTGTCATACTGAAAAATTAATAAAATCGAGAATAACTTAAGGGACAACAGAGTTGATGGAAATCCTAGTCTGAACTGTTAACCCCACAGCAAAACAAGTGAGACGGGGCCTAATGGACAGATAAAGAGGAACAGGGCATTGTAAGATGGTTTTACTTCACAGGAAACTCAATGGCCTACTTAAAACATGACAGACAGAATAGGAAGCCATTATTTGGTTTGGGTAAAATTTGTTGCGTTTACTCCGATTACCCACTTCAAAGAGCACCCTCCTATTGAGTCAACCATTCTTCAAAAAAGCTAATTCATTGCAATTTCATTCCCATGCATGTACATGTACAAAAAATGTATTATATGTACATGGGAAGTGGCATTTTTGTGCACTACACGCATAGAAGGATGTACCAAAGTGCCACTTGTACTTGGCTGTACAGGTACAACAGCGCAGCCAAGTACAAGTCAAGCAGTTCAATCCTTTTTCAGACCTGTACATGTACACATGTAATTGTTTACTACCAAAACAGACGGTTTCAACCAACACTCTCCAATATGTTTTACACTGACAAGTACATACATGTACATGTACATGCGAACGGTACCAAGAATGATAGCAATCATAGTATGGATCTGTGCAGTGTTAAATGTGTTACAGACACCAGACGGCAAGTTTCCTATACAGTGACATAACAAGAACACACTGGTACACAAACCACATATCCGTAACGTACCCATGCGCAACCTCTCCTACAGTATAACACCCTCATGGGAGATAAACACTTTACATTATTAATTGAACAGATGGTCCACTGCCAACAAACACATTGGAATCAAGTTCCAAAATAACTGCCAATTGAGGGGCCTATCACATTATCTGAGTGTTCCAGGACGTTTATTCTCCGGTAACTAAATCCACTAAACATCTGGACCAATTCTCAAAGTGGACAACCAAATGCTACCAGTGTCTACATGTTTCTTGAATGAACAGGGTATGGCCTAAATAAAGTCAATTTACATACAGGTATGCACTAATGAAAGTAACCCTTTTTGTGATGTCGCTCAATTTTTTTTACCTCAATATTTTTAACGGGCCTCAGACTAGAGAAATTTTGTAGTTTGAAGTTTGAAACTACTCAGCTATGTAAATCTGCACACATCATATCAGGAAGTGCTGCTGTGTCAGTTTCAAGATATCAGTTCACTCAAGAAGACAAGTCCCAGTGAAAATACCATTTCATTTTGGTTTCTGTTCTTTTGTCCAGGTTGCCTTAACTTTCAATATCGGTTGAGGACTCTGTCCTAAGCCATAGGTAGGCCTAGCCTACATGTATGTGCCTGCAGTTCACCATGTCAACTTGAAGTCAACATTCTCAGACACATTTAAATTGACCAGGGCCTACAATGAAAGCCCATTTTAACTTTAAGTTCTTTCAATATATAGATCCCTGGTGGAAAGAGTTAAAATTTTAAAACAGTCGCTGGTAAATGATAACGTCCCAAAAAGTGAAATTTAGCCAAACAAATGTGTCCCTACATGGAACTCTTTCCCAACTTGTGTTTTTAATCCATGATGAATTCCACGGAAAAAAATGTTGCATCATGACTCCACTTTTCTCATCATGCATCATCTCAATAAAAGTCAGTCATTACAGAAATGCTGGAAAGATACGAATTCTGGACTGTACTGAGAAACATTTAGGCCTACTGATCATGCCGATGTTGTTGGGAAATAGAAAATTCTCTTCACTCCCCATAGACTTTGTACACAACTGCTGAAGTGGAGCCAGGATGCAACATTTTTCCAATTCCACAAGAACTTCGTACGTTCGGGTAAGCTTCAGTTTCAAAACATGTAAAATACCTTATCTCACCGGCAGAGTTCGTGACACGTTTCGTATAAATGCACTCCACGTCTCCTGTGTTGTTTCGGTGCTCACTGACCCCACAAACGCACGGTCAAGATATAATGCTAGACAGGGCGCACTGAATAACACAAAAAAAGGCTCTCCTCCAAAATAACGAAAAAGATCCGTCCAAGCACAGCCTAGAACACACAAGCTCCCAGCGGGCACCACAGTCTGCTTTTGCAGCAGTATGAGAGTTGTTTATGCTGGACAGCTTTCTCAGCAATAAGCATTAGTGTTCAATTTACGTAAATTTCATCTCCCTCTTCGTCAACGAGATGTGCCACTTACGTGTGCATAGCTCTAGCTCTAACCAGCCGGCCTAGCACAATCCGTACGATTGCTGTTGACGTGACATGACGAGTTCATAGCGCGGTACGCGATACGGTACTTGTGTGAGGCTGGTTCCCAGGACGCTGACATCATTAATCTCCTAATGGCTGGTAGGGAACCAGTGTGTTTTTTTCCCCCCTGCGCTCCCTCGACAAAAAATGTTGGGCCAGTGGATAAGGCCAGAGCGGCCGCGAACGGCGGTGACCTTTTTTTTTCTAGAGCCTTCATCAGCCTCCGGGATAAATCACAGAAAATGGTGACACACGAAAAAAATAATATAAAGTGACCCTCATACTTACGTCATGTCAAATTGAAATTTCCAGCCCTCAACAAGTAGATATTTTCCGCAGGTGTACACCAATTGTGAAATCAAGGAAAGTTGTTTCTTTGCGCAATGTTTTTGTGGCTTGTCATTTCAATTTTTTTTTTGGGGGGGGGTTAAGCATGCATAATTGTTTTGTTTTGGGTTTTTGTTTGTTTGTTTGTTGGGTTGTTTGTTTGTTTATTTTAGGGTGTTTTTATTTGTTGTTTTTGTTTTGTTTGGAGTTTTTTAGCCCTCATTGTTTTATACTCATTTACCTCCCCTCTTTACTATTTAAAACACTCAACTGACCGGAGATTTCTTTCTGGAAGTGGAACATTTCCGGAGACGATATCCCCTTCACAGTTTTGGTTCAGTGAACGTATTGCGCTTTAGAACTGGAAAACCACGGGATAAAGCACTGATATTGCCATATTATTAATTTTTGCTTTCGCGCAGGTTGAGCAGCGCTATCGAACCCCAAATGTTATAAAATATAACTATGGATCATAATCCCTCCGACCCTCATTACGCGTCTCATAGCACCGCATACCGTTTGCGATGCGACAAGTACATGTACAGCACATGTGTACAGTACAATGTACATGTCTTGTGATTGTGAGCCGAGGGCCGGCCCCGCCGACGCGCGTACGCGCGTACTGTACTAGAGGGCGCTGCGGTCACTCCACGAAGGGGACCGTGGTGAACGCAACGCATATGAGTTTGAATGTGTACCCGGCCGGCCAATACATGCATATTTATGATGCTAATATTACGTAGAAGAAACGCAATACATGTGTATCGGTTTGGTTTTTTTTTTACTCTGTCCGAGGAATCTGCAGTCTGCTCGGATGCAATACTTCTTGTTACACAACATTATGAGGATAAATTTACTTTCTAATGGGGACAATTGTTTTACTGGCAGTTTTGAGAGAAGAACAGTCTTCACACTTCGTGGAAGCTACCCATGTTTAAGTACAAAACTTGACTTCATTATAAAATAAAAATCCTCCAAAGCCACGATTTTAGTCTCTTTTCAAGTCTGGTTAACCCAACGTGCTGTGTAAAAAAAAATCGCCACCAGGAAGGAATAGTATGGAAGGACAGTGTTTTACTTAATGTGACGTAACGTGAACTTTTTTGAAACAGTATTTTTTTTTCTGCATTTTCTGGCTACCGGCACATAAGTGTCTCATTGCAGCCAAATGATTTTAAGAAAAAATGGTTAAGGGAAACATTATTACCTCAACTGTAGAACTTCACAGTACCGGTGTAACAGCGTCACTTACCAAGCGTGCTCACCTATCCAGGCGGATTTAGTCGATGATTGAGCCCGTTGCCGTCACGCACCCATTTATCCATTGAGTGCTTACTTTACCTCATGCATGGGCATAAATCCGGGGCAGGGGGATATACAAATGTATATATATTTATTCCCCACACACATTTTTTAGGGGTCGGGGGCAATTGAATCATTCCCCTACTTTTTGTGATAAGCGAAAAAATAAAGCAGATTGTGAAGAATTTTCAGGATTTCCCAGCAACTAAAATGTTTGCAGTATCACTAAAAAGGAAATCAATTTTTTAAAAAACATAAATTTGCCATTCTGATGGAAGATTCTGGATGAATCGGATACCCATAACAGATGTACATCTTTATCAAGAACATCGCCCCTATATAGTGTACATGGTCTTCCCCCCCCCCATTATTTCTATTGCTTGGCAAGTCATCCCCCACCTTTGCCCATCCCCTCCCCCGCCCAATTTCCAGCACAGATTTAGGCCATTGTCCTCATGGATTCCAAAAAGGGGCCTATCACCGACAATTTGAAAAGGCATTAATGGCAGCTTTCGCAACCATGAATCCGAACTGGTCCCAGTTCTTTGGCAAAAGAGCATTCATCAAGTATGGTTTTTTGAGATAAGTTTTGCTTTTGAATTTTTAAGGAAATGAAAAAGAAAACTATAGAAATTTTGACGAAATCTCTCAAACCTAAGGAAATTCTAAGGAAGTTTTTAAAATCCGTTGTAAAATCAGTTTGAATTCTATGTGTTGTCCTGCTGAATGTTCTTTCAGTTTCAGATTGGCTGGAATCAATATTAGCTAAAATAAAATGTAATATGCGCATGCTCGTAGTTGGTCTGCTGTTATTCCGAGTTTACACTACGCATGCTGCAAACAAGTTTCCTCAAAAGGGATAAGACATTTTGAGATTTGAACTGACTTCGGCTTATCCTCTACACGAGAAAAGTAGTTATTTAGGCTTTTCAGTGATTTAAAAAATTAAGGAAATCGGGTAGAAAAGAATGAAATGTGGCTCTCAGGATACTTTAACCGTGAAAGTATTGCAAACTGTTCTGACCATAAGGCCTTTTCACCCTAGAACAACCATCTCTGGAGCAAGTTCAGACTGGGGCCGCTCAAGGGACTCCACGGGGTGACTTTTGATTTTTCACTCCCGAGTTCAGGCTTATTTCGCGCAAAGCGTGCCCGGGGACTTGCACACGCGTTTCTCAGTCGAGTTTGCAAACTCCAGGCGACCACAAAGTCGTTGGACCAAAACGTCGAGTCAAGTATTTAGCTGGAATCAATTCGAGTCACAAATATTTGAACACTTTACAATAAATAGAAACGAGAAAGAAAGTTACTTTGAGCATTTTAAAATTTACCTCTAGGTTGCTACATGTGGTCATACTGCATTTTATTATTCACGATTATAAAACATTACGTGAACATTCAAAGCCAGCATTGTACATGTAAATCATTACAAATGTTTTATCGCAAAGCACTTTGCTTTTTTTTGAGACTCGAGTCTTATTAACTTTCACTCGAGTCGGGTCTTCTGATGAGGGACTCTAGTTGAGTCGAGTCATTTGCTCACCAAGACTCGAGTCGAGTCATTTACCATTCGGGACTCGAGTAGCTGAAAATTGTGACTGGAGTCGGACTCGAGTCATTGACTCGAGTCATTACAACTCTGCCATCAGGCACATTCGACAAAAATTACCCCCCCCCTTGCCACGGTTTTAGGTTTTAACCATCATGAAAATAATGCTGAGCACTTCATTACTGAATTCGTATTTTTTATTAAGAGAATAGAAAATAATGCCACAAAAATAATGCCAGGGTTGAATTCACCGCGGGTGCCCTTTTCACACTACCAGGTTCTCGCGGTCCCGTAAAAGTCAAGTCGCCCTGGGGGGGGAGAAATATTTTTATCCCTGGTCCTGAGCAGAACTGAACTCACTCCAGGAAAAATAATGTAGAGGGTGGCTTGGGTTAGAAATTGAAGTGTAAAACTAGTTTCATTTTTGTCTACTGTGAAAAAGCCTGACTAGTCCGTGTCTTATGGATTGCAGCGCCCTCTATCATTAGCGGCTGTGCTTGCCAGCGCATATCGCCCCGGTACGGTGCGTGCAATTGTTTTTACTCAACACGCTGGGAACCCGGGTTTCAATAAAGGTTTCGATACGGTGGCTATGGATCCGGAGGATCTCTTTCCAAGGGAAAGGCTTCAACAAGGAGAGAAGACTAGCCTTTTCTCAAGAACCATTTTCCCACAGGAAAGAAGCCCACAGTACAATGGTGTATTCTTGGACAGTTGCACAGTACACAGAGACAAAACATGCAAATCTAGTGTTGAGCAAAGACTGAGGGAACAATACATATGCAGCAAGGTATGAGACGGAGAGAAACCCCCCCCCCGCTTTGTGTTGGTTATTGTCTCGCAGGAATCTGGGGAATTCCTTCCAGACATCTTGGGGGAATGTGTTAAGTAACAATAGTCTGGAATGTGTATAGGGATTGGACATGTTGGGGGTACCCCTCGGTCTCATTTCTTGCTGGGTATAAACCAATAGGCCTAAATATTGAGGGAACCATCTACTCGCAACAAAGAGTTAACAAAAAAAATCAAATTTGTGGCATCAAAGCAAATGGAAGTTTTATGCACTAAAACTACCCTAATATCGAATTCTTGTTGGCTAGACAATTTGAGGTTGTCTTCAATCGAAAGAGATTTAACGCAGGGCTTACATTATCGGATGGGGGGAGGGGCAACGGGCAATGCCCCACCTTTCCGAAGAGGCATTTAAAATAAGACGACAGTTTTTGCAACTATTTTATTCAATTTTCATGTTTTCTATTTAATTTAATTTCTCCCCGTTAAACGTGAAAAAAGCCCCTAAAGTTAGCCTCAAACCTGATAAAGATTCCATACAGTAATTCTCAAATTTCACTACATCTCTATAAGCTTTGGTGCTGGCTTCTATCTTACTGGCTTAGGGCAGTTTCAAGCAGCCACATTGCGAATACGTTGTGTCCACCTTCCAGAGGCCACAAGACAACGAGGGTGAAGTAGCCTTCCAACGGTAGCACCGGAGGCGGGAAACTTTACCTCCATGGGGATTCAGAAAGAACCTCAAATGGAAACTTTCCAATTCTTATGCCAACGAATGGCCCTGATACCTCGGGCACTACCCTTTTCATCATAGCCTTTAGTTTGAAAAAAAAAATATTTTCGAAATTTATTCTTTCTTTTTGTACTCCAGTCGTTAGCTCGGTGCTCGTTCTGTCATCAAACAGACTATGCCGCATTTCGTTGGGCACAAAGTCAGTTGGAAGAAAAATTTTGAGGGGGGGGGATCCCAGACAATGTTCCTTGTTCAGCTTTTTCGCTCCCCTGACGAGTTTACAAGCACATTGATTTTAAGCCGGTGATATTTTGTTTGTTATCACCGCGCAAACACTCATGTAGGTTTCAATTATTGTTCTCGGTTGTAAGGGCATACCTACAAACGGACACGCACCAACGAAGTTTACTAATGGTGGATAAGACTTTCCTAAAATAGGATTCAAACAAAAGAAAGCTCATGCATGCATAAAGGAAGATACTAATCATGTCCAAGGTCCAGGTAAATTTAAAAGCAACATAGTTCGTTGTACTTGTCTACACCGTCTGCACAGAAGCGAGGTAACAAAACATTAGTAAAAAGACAGAAAAGGTCAAAGTAGGCCTACGCAAGGTTTTCGAAGGAAAGTGCTTTCCACATACACAAAGTGATTTACGGATATTTGAGCCCTTCCCGGGGATTTTGCACTCTGGTGGGTTGTTTTAGAGAAGATGCTACACACTAACGACCATACAACGAGTAACACTGTGCCGAGACAAGCAGATTTGTGCAGGACTTCAGTGGGCCTGTTCGGGCCAAAGAGACACTTCAGTCGACGATTATTGCTGTAATATCATGGCTGTCTGCACCCGCAAGCATTGATAGTGATCTCTGCTTCACGAATGATACAATAAAAAACAAGTTTCGGCTGAAGCTGACAAAAACACCATGCGGATATCGGCATTCCATGATGATATTTCATGATTGTCAAACACTCCTTCTTGAAGGTATTTTTAATAGAAAAGCGCTGATCATAGACAGTGTCGTTCAAGTATTTGTCGAGTGATTCATTTTGCTGGCGTGTGGCCTTGGATGTGTTTACTGTTACCCGGAAACGGGATTCACAAACAGACGCCACATTGCGCACCGCGCCCGTCGCCTTTTAAGCAGAATTATGCGGGAAATTCCCGTGTTTTTCTCATTGCTAATTTTGGGCCTTTAGTTCAGCCTGAATAGAATGCGTTCACCATAGTCTGCAAACCAATTATTGAAACGTGTGCGTTAATTTTTAAAATCATGTACTCTTGAAATTTTAAAACTAAATTAACAGCAAAAAAAACACCAAACAGTACCAGAATAGCGTCTAAATACGATAAAAAAGGTGAAATTCTTCATAATAATGACAATGGGTATATGAACTTCTTATCAGGGCTTCCCAAAACAAAATCAAACAAGCAAATAAACAAAACAGACAAAAACGAAAACAAAAACCGATAACTAAATAAAAGAATCTAAAAGAAATGATGGACGGAGAAATTATCTAACAATTCGCATTTCAAACCAAGCAAAGAACTTCACATACCCGGAAAACGCGATCAAATTCACTAATTGAATACAGTATATATAAAAAACAAATAGGCCCACATGTGTACCTTAATTCACGTCAAAAAGAGAAACTTCATATTTAAATTCTTGATTATACTCTACAGCAACCAATCCATTCCTACAGTAGTAAGCGGCAGTGTCGAGTAAATCTGAATACGTGTTGTAGTATCACGACTAAGATTGCCCAATTGGACCCAAGCATCCAATTAATCTATGGTTCATTTATGCTACTTCTACCTCCAAATGCTTCACCACACGGTAATTTTTTTTATCACATTTCCTGAAGACCATTTTGAAGGTGTGCTGAGAGCTCAGTGGTTTTTTTTTTTTATTCTGAAAATACTACATGTACTTTCCTTGATCATTCCTTGGCGAAAAGAAATCCGCAACATCCGATTCAGATGAGCAGCCATGTGTCATAGACCATGTATATTTTTATGAACCGTGTGAACCGTAAAGCGAATTTCATGACATTACAGCAACTACTAACACACCGCAAGCTGCTGACACAAGTACAACTATATTTCAGTACTGCAGGCTCGCAGAAAACTTCCCACTTAAAGTTTCCCGGTGTCGACTTCGCGTTTTCGCGCCAAGGTTGAAACGGTCTTTAGGCCTAATAAGCAGAAGTTATATGCTCACTCTCATTGAAGGGTTGCAGGGGGAAGGCCATGCCCAACCATGCAGTATACCCAACTCTTTCCCCTGAAAGCCCTCTCAATATCCGGGCATTACATGAGGCGATCTCTGGCTTCGATGACTTTGACCAACTCATCGAAAATATCTGTTTGCCCAATGAGAAGCGTGTTCTGGTGACGACCATGGGCAATGAAAAAATGACTTAAGTCGGCATCCCTCTCTACCACGAGCCAAAAGACCCTCTCCTTGCTGCTAGTGACGGGAGTGTCCCCGAAGTAGCGCTCCATGGCCCCACGGAGCTGTGCTCCCTCTG
>NW_019091718.1:96386-141556 GCF_001949145.1 Acanthaster planci | reverse complement strand
TAATTGCCCAAGAGCGCGACGGCACACGCGCCTGGCACAATCGAAACTGGATGTCGTACTCGCGCCAACCATACCCCACATGTCGAAATGCTGCAGATCGAATAGTGTCTGCGTACTTCAGTAACGAACGCGCGTGGGTAGGATGTTGCAACAAATACACGGATGCAAAAACTAGAAACGCTGACGTCCACTGCTCGATAGACGTAATACGCGGAGCCTGCTTATGGGGACGAATCTGCCAAAGTGGGGACTCATTGGACCCGATTGTAAAAAGTGTCTCGTCAAAGGAATTATCCAAGCCCGTGCCGTGCGACGACTTCAACAAGGTTCCGAATTATACGTACCCCCCCTCCAAATTTTGTCTTTTAGATGTTGAGGAATCGCGGCCCCGAGATCGTCACAGACGCTAGTTAATGGCATATTCGAATCGGAAGAGGAGGTAATTGACAATGTGTTTGGAGCTGAAGTTCCCGACACCACGGGCGTGAAAGTGGAAGGTTGCGGGGCTAATTCAAAAGGAGTAGCAACAGGGGACTTACCCGGCTCCAAAGTTTGCGCCGAGCTCTCTCCAGGCCGACTGACGGTAGCGGGCGCTGGCGTTGCATGGGTAGCCTCAACACTCGCACTGTCTGGAATCATTCCGACCGTAGCCAACGGTATAATAGTGGTATCCGGACCGGACGATGCAAGCTGCGGGGCACCAGACCCTGCAAGGGCCGCGACCACCGACGCATCTTGACGGGAAGACTTGCGAGGCCGCCCCCGAGCACGCTTCGCTCCATTCGTCGGCCCAGAAGGAGCCTGCCGCTTGGAATTGGCGCGGGGCATAACTAACAAAATTGCTTTTGCAAAACAGACAGATTTTCTCTTTTCCAACCAAACGCCACGGCTGCTCAAGCAAAAGTGACCGGGAGTAACTCTCTCCAGTGCTACTACCATTTTAAGGTCACGCCAGTAACTAGTTCGAGGCATTAAATCACCGTGCCAGCAACCGCAAGTAAACACTACTGACCCACTTAGTGACAAGAGCCTCCAATGTTCCGCGGTGATAAATTATTTGAAGCTGCAATTCATTTTGCCTCAAATTAAATAAAGTCAAAAAATTGTCAAAGTGAGCCATCGCGGTGGCATCTGAAAGAAAATATGTGTCTCTTTCTACTGGAAAAAGTCTCATGGGAATATTTTGAAGAGTTAGGACGCCATCATCGACAGAAGGGAAGAGTTTGAGTTGGTCACATTTTTTATTACGAGATTTTCTCTTGGCCGTGCGTTAAGCTAAGTGTTTTTTCTAGAGATAAGACATGTATATTTCAGCTTGGAAAATCCAAAATCCATCCAAATGAAACAATCGGGGACACATCTGAAAGACAATATCTTTCTCTTTCAACTGCTACAAGATTTCTTACCATATTTTAACGGGATAGAGAATTATCTTGACAAGAAAACAAGAGTTTGAATTTGTCAAGCATAGCATTTTTTTCATTTCCCACATTGTCGGTACTGTACGCTGAACGTCCGGTCATTGGGTACGCCAGATATATATCTGAACTCAGAAAATCCCAAAATTGTCCAAATGAGCCAATCGCTCTTGTTGAGCAAAAGAGAACGCGTTCTCTTTCTACTGTAAAGGTTTCAAGGAAATCTTTTGACGGGACAGAGGATTATCGCGGAAAGAATCCTGGAGTTGAAATCCGTCACGCACAGTCTCATTTCCAACACTATTGGTTTCGTAAGCTGAACGTTGGGTCCTTTGGTACGATGTAATAGGTTAGAAAATCCAAAAAATGTCCAAGGGCACTAATCGTGGTGACATTTGAAAGAGAATCTCTTTCTCTCTGCACTGGTGGAAGTTTCAAGACCATATTTGGACGGTTTAAAGGATTATAGTGGAAAGAATCCAAGAGCTTGAGTTGGTCACGCATAGTATTTTCTCATTTCCAACATAGTCAGTACTGTACGCTGCACGTCCGGTAATTGGGTACGCCCTACATTATCTCAACTAAGAAAATGCAAAATTGTCCAAATCAGCCAATCGTGGTGTCAACTGAAAGAGAACGCATTTCTCTATCTTCTGTAAAAGTTTCAAGGCCATTTTTTGACGGGATAGTGGGTTATCCTGGAAAGAATCCCCACGTTTCAGGTAAGGTGGTCACGCATAGTATTTTCTTATTTCCAACATTGTCGGTACTGTACGCTGCACGTCCGGTCATTGGGTACGCCCTACATATCTCAACTAACAAAATGCAAAATTGTCCAAGTGAGCCAATCGCTATTGTCAAGCAAAAGAGAACGCATTCGCTTTCTACTGTAAATGTTTCAAGGAAATCATTTGACCGGAGAGAGGATTATCGCGGAAAGAATCCTGGAGTTGAAATCCGTCACGCACAGTATTTTCTCATTTCCAACATTGCCGGTACCGTAAGGTGAACGTTGGGTCATTGGGTACGATGTAAATAACTCAGGTTAGAAAATCCAAAAAATGTCCAAGGGCACTAATCGTGGTGACATTTGAAAGAGAATCTCTTTCTCTCTGCATTGGTAGAAGTTTCAAGACCATATTTGGACAGTTTAAAGGATTATAGTGGAAAGAATCCAAGAGTTTGAGTTGGTCACGCGTAGTATTTTTTCACTTCTCACCACGTCCGTAGTGCACGCTGCACGTAGGGTTAGATGATTATTGCGGAAACAATTATCGAGTCGAAATCCATCACGAACAGCGCCAAGTGTATCTCAGCGGGAAAAATCCACAAATTTTCCAAATGAGCCAATACTNTTATAAAATAAATAGACATAAGAAAAACACAAGGCAATTTTTTTTTACTTTTCTTCTTCTCTTGACAACTTGTCATTTCTTTTTCCCCCCTTCTTATATTTACAGTCATAAGTGCCCTTTTTCTTTTCATGGAAATTTTCTTAAAAAAGGGAATCTTCCAGTAAAAACTCAGCCAAAAAACGGGGGAAAAGGAGAGAGCAGTTGCATTACACAATGTCTTGAAATCAGAGAAATTTCTTGTGAAAAACTTGGCCAAAAAGGATATAAAATGTCCTTGTACATGAATAACTAGTTGATTCAAGTATACTAAACCTTGAAGGAGTTGCCCTAAAATTTCATGTACTATTTCTTTTACGATGTCTTGGAATAAAGGAAACTTTGCATAAATTAGCAATTGATTCAAGTGTGATAAACCTTGAAACAAGGAGCAAGGTAAAGTGGAACTTCAAAAATTTCACACATCAATTTTGTCTCTTTTCTTTAGAACAAACATCACACCATCTGTATGATTTAGCTCATGTTCCAGTGGGGGTAATTTCTACAGCAAAATGTCTTCCTATCAATCTACCTGGACCAGGAAGACAGGATGGTCTACCTCTAGATAGATACATTGGCAAATTTGGTGCATGCAACTCTCTAACAATTGTCTTAATGACAAATAACTGTCTGTGCCACCAGTTTCCTTATACACAAGACAAGAGTTTACAAGAGCAACATCAAGCAAAAATAAGAACATTTTTTGTACCATTTGATTGATTTCCTGACTGAACGGTGCGACAATGCCAGCTGGTCTGCAATGTCCACACCCTTCATCCCCTCGTTGTACTCGAGGACACACTTGGGTTTCTCCAAACCGATGCCATAGTGGTTCTGCTTGCCGATGTCGGCCATCTCGGCTGTATGCATCGTGGACAGAATACGGACATCTTTTTGGTCTCGCCAGACCAAGGTGAGCAAGAGCAAGCCTTTGTTGCCGGAGTGGTGAACAACATCACCTCTCTCGAGTTTCAGGGAGCACAAGCCCTTGGGCATGTCTTGACGATTTTGTCTTACCGTCTCTACGACGTTCGTCTTTTGGTCGTGTAGTTTCAGGTACAGATCTGGGCCTCTGAACCAGTTGTCCAGGAAAATGGTGTACCCTTTACTAATCTTTTAGTTCCAGGTGTATCCAGTGGCAACACCCGTGCTCTGGCAGACTCGATACACCTTGATGCCAAACCTTGCACGCTTCTTGGGGTTGTACTGCTTGAACTTTCCAAAGTGACTCGTCCGTAGTAATCTTGCTAGATGGAATGTAGACGGACTTGAACTTCTTGGCCAGTTCGTCTACTACTGGGCGGATCTTGTAGAGTCGATCGGTTGTATCTGCAAGACTGTTATTAACCAAATGTAGATAGGACAGCAAGTCCATAAATATATTGTGTGGCATGGTGTTAGGAAAGTATTGAGCCTCTCGTCCAGTAGGACTTTGAGTCAGGTTTCGGCATCAGTCCTATGACGATGGTCATGGACAGGAACACTGACATCTCGTCTGGTGTTGTGTCAAACCAGCTTCGCATGTGACTTGGACTTGCTTCTGATTGACTTTTTGGGTGCTCAGCGGCATAGCGGTTGGTCTCGTTGGCAATGTGCAATGTCAGCTCTGGGGTGAAGAACTGCTCGAAGATTTCGAGAGGAGTGCTGTTCTTGTCCAGTTCTTGCACTTGAACACCCGCTGCGCCTTGAAAGCCGTGTCGGTGGGGGAAGTTGTCATCAGCCATCCATTGAATGGACGAAGTCTTGACCTTCTTGGCAAGCCTCGCTAATGGTGGTTGCCCATTAGAATCGCTGTCACTAGTTTCAATTTCTGAACCATGTTCAGATTCCGACATGAAATCTGAACCACTAGTTAGAGTCAAAGTTTCCTCTTCACTTGAAGACATCATGTAATGCAACTGAAGGGCCGGGAAGCGGCCAAGCAAATATATACCCTGCACTATAGAAAACGCTGCTTTTTGACAAAACAAATAACCAATTACACTGAACAATGGCCCATCTTTATTACAAGTGCGTGGTGCTGGGGTGCTGCCCTTGTGTTCCCAGCCCAGCAGGGCCGTAAACAATGGCGCGCACACCATGTCAATGGCCTGTATTCATCGCACTTTGGGCCCACACAACACGCGTTGCATAAGCCCCGACAGCGGAGTCAGCGACGCTCCACAGAGATTACCCCGGGTATTCAATCAAAGACAAAGGGGGTGTTCTGATGAATAAAATCCAATTTACTGGGTATTGTGGGGTTGACCAACTCTCCTAGTTGTCCCAGATTTCCATTCAGTGCAAAGCTCCCAGTAACTACAGGTGTACACTAAATAAAAGTTGCAGGTGTGGTATGTGGCTAACGCAGACATCCGGAAATTAGACTTTTCTCCCGGTGCACCCTCTGCACCCACAATGTATAGTGCAGCGGCTGCCATGTTCAACCTTTGTTGGTATAATAAAGCCAAACGTGGGGAGGATGGGAGGGGTAGGTATTTGTTAGCAAACTGGTCCCACACTACCATGGGGGAGGAGTCCACTGCGTTTATTTGTCTTTATGTCTACTCTTCACTTTATCAATTTTATTTGGAATCACCCAAGAGCGTTGCCACGGTCTTCTCTTCGCTGCTCTCTGACTCCACCATCCCTGGAGCTTTGATCAACTGGGTTGTTTGTATACATGTAAGTCTACACCAAATAATGGCTCTCTGTATTATTGTGTGCTGGCCATCGCACATCTCCAACTGAGACACATGTAACCGCAACAGCCGACCTTCTTCCTTGCCCCTACTTACTCGAATCTGTAGCTAACAATCACACACAACTACTGTCCGGTCATCAGAACTACCCACTGTGATTGTCCCTGATGGCTCCTTTCCCTGGTCAACACTGCCTTCAGGTATTTTCTCTTAGTAAGTTCATCAAGCATTCCCCTTCAGGGCAACTCTTTCATGGTTGAGACCTGTCTCATGTCCTTGAGCTCTTTGATGGTTTTCCCTCAAGGCCTTTTTCCTTTTGAGGGCCTTATCACACAACTACGTGAGACTGGCCCCTACTACCTCTAGCAACTCTTCATTCCAAGCAATGTACTATTGATGTTGTCAATCACAGATGATTACATCTAATAGTAACACCACATCATCTATTTCATCCTTACCCTGGAAGCTCGCTTAAGGTCTTGCTTGAATTCACTGCATGAACAAGATATCTTCATCCTGAATGCCATAGAACATTCGAGTTCTCTTAAAAATGCATCTTGCTGGCCTGTTCAAGTTCTCATACTGACATCTGACCAGAATTGAACGCTAAAAGGTACTGCCTCTCTTCTTCCATCTTTACCCCTATATACCTTGTTGAGCAGCAATCAGGGACACTACAGCTAGTTGGTTTTCCTCAGCCATCACATTTGCCTATACCAATTGGCCGACCAGCTCAATTCACAAACTTGGCCACTCCACTGAAGCTTACCGACATCCTTGGACGTGTTTTTTCGATGATATCTGCGAGACAGCACACTGGGAGACACTTTTATCATTCACCTCATGCTACCTGAATAAAGTCTTTTGATGAGTTCTTCATGGCAAGACAATACAAACCTCTTCATCAAGACATGAGGACCCATATTGGGTTAGCCACATCCAGCCCTTCTTAATGCTGCTTACTTTAGGCGGCTTTGCAAAAAGGTTGCCGCGGTTTGACCGTTGCGGTCACCGCGAGTTGGCCGGGTTGCTAAGGATCGTACAAACCACAGTTTGGCTGCATCAAAATCACTCATGCGAAGGCAAGTTAATGAGGTACGAGTGGAAAGTGCGGCATTGTAATGCTACAGCGTCATGAATAATGCATTTTCAGCTGTCCAAAACACAGTGATCGCGGTGCGTTTTTTTGAAGCCCACAGTTTTTCGGCACTTCGGCGATTGCTCGTATGCCCACTGACTTCCGTAAATATGATCGCCGTGACTGCGTTGATATCGAAGGAGAATCAACGATCACACATAGTATGAATGAAACACAACATTTTCAAACGTGATTTTGATCGGGTAATTGCTTCAAAATATAGAACAGCAAATGCTAGATTAAAACTTGTATTACATATGTGCTTAATGTTTCTGCCACCTTGGTGGTACGAGTGTAAAATAATTGCCTTTTACTACCGGCGTGTATAAAATCCATTGACTTTGCGGTAGGCCGATGTCATGTGCGCTCCAATAGCCTGGGCCAATAAAAAGCCAAATGAAAGCTACCAACTTTTACAAACTCCTTTTAGTATTCAGAAAGGAAAAAAAATATTTTGTTGGGAAAATTTGTATTTTTCATGCGGCACTCTCAGTGAAACACTGTGCATGAAAATCAGGACTTTTTTTGCACCGCACTGATTGTTCGCATTGCAACAACAGCAATGGTAACTAAAAGCGAGGATGAAATTTTCTTTCGGAAAGTGGTAATCACAGTGGTGTAATAAATCACTGATATCAAAGATTGTGCACTTCTTACTTTACGGATTCCTGGCCCGGCAATGGACATCGTGAAACACCATCCAAAAAGGCGAGACCATCCAACCAGCGTATATGCATTATACACGTAATACCACCATGTCACGCGCTCGCAAATAAACAACTGTGATCCAGTAGACATGACATTCAGTCATTTATCGGTCATATTTTGCCAGCTCTTAGATGCATTGTGCACATACAATACACGCACCACACTCAAAAAAAACCAAACAAACAAACAAACAAAACGATCCATTCATCACAGAATGGAATTTAAGTCTGCAGAATGTAGAGAGCATTTAGGTTCAACAGTACGCTCCTTACATAGTTCTTCGCGCTACAAAATCACATTGTTGTACTTCTCGCAAAATTCTTCATGCGTGCGTATTCCGGCCCCTGTGTTTTCTTTACCAGGAGCAACTGAACTGCAAACAAGCCAACTAAAATCACACATCAGACTTATCGATGTGATTGACGATTATTATTGGGCTTCTTACTGCAGTATAAAAGCTTGTACGCTTAATAATGCGCCCATTTTAACAAATTAAAGCCATATTTTTAACAAGAATATCGTATTGCCGTATTCCTGGTGAGTTTCCACTGTGAAAATCCGTACTAGTTGGGAGCTCTGCCAAAATGAACCAGCATGCCCGTTGATGATACGGACCCGTTGGTCAACTACACATAATTTTACAGTGTTTTCCTACCGGTACCCCAGGCTTTTGACGGAATGGCAAACACTCATGTTCAACATCGAGTGACTGAATTTCTATAATGGTCATTTTATTAGTGTCTCTATAAGCCAGTTTGGGACAACAAATATCAGAAGTATTTCACACACATGGGTGGTGGGACACAAAGGCCTTATTTTCCATCACTGCCCAAGAGTTTAATCCCTGAATGTGAAACCTACCAGGACGCTTCTTGCAAAGTTGAAGTCAACAAGTGACTGTCCTTTCCTGTGTTGTTCGGCATATGCTAATGCTTCTAATTTGGTTCTGAAAGCAGCCCAAATGTCTGCTAATTTTATTATCAAAACAAATACATAAAAACAAAAAGAGAACAACGGTTATGATTAAACAGACAACGAATCAAACAATAATCACAGAGGAAGAAAACAAATGTTATTTATGAGAAAACCTATGATGAGGACATAAAAGGAAAATATTTAAATAGATCAGCAGAAAGTAACAGGAAAACTTAAAAAGCACAGTTGAATGCACAAAATAGATACGATAACTTTTAATTATCTCAAATTAATAGTGCAACCAGGAAAATCATAGCGGCTCCTTTCCCCACCGTAAGTTGCACAACTCCACTCAAAATACATGCAAGGTCCAATTAAAGAGGGTGATTGACACTCCACTGCAAGTTCATCAGGTTGATTGACACTGACCCAGTTATCAGGTCTGCTGTTGAGGCTCCGTTCCAGGATCAAAGGATTTTGCAAGAAGCCGCTAGAATTACAAATAGGGAAATATGATTCGTTCATCCTTGATTAGTGGTACTTTTTACGAGCTGTGATTTGGAGATACCAATTCGGCAGTCGCAGACAAGGGTTTTTACGTTCAACCGCCAATGTGTGTTCTTGTACATGTATTCGTTTACGGAAATGGGGAAGAAGTAGGTGTTTACGGAAGAAATAGGTCAGTTGTCACTGTCCTATATGGAATATTCCGAAAAGGAAAGTCCATGTCAGTTGGTGGGATAGCTCTTCATTTGTACTGCTTGGGTTGTTGATAATATTTTTATTGTCTTTTTCTTCTTCTTTTCTGTTTCACTGGCTGTAAATTTATATTTAACAAATTAGGCCCAGATATTTGGAATGTTTTATGGATTGAGAGATTTCGAAGCACTTGCTTGAACCGATTCACTCCCACCCACCGCCCGTGCAGCGCATACTATATACTGTAGCGAATTCAACCCACGTTCACTTTACGTACACGGCTATTGCATGTGTACACGGCTATTGAATGTATACATGGCTACTGCATGAATGGGCCGTCGCCTCCCTTTCCGATTTTGGTTCAACATAGCTGAAATATTCCCCACAAATTTCTTGTGTCAAGCTGCTTCCACAGAATGCCGAAAGCCATTTCTTTTCCCCCTTTTTTTAAGTTGGACTATGGATCTGCTGCTGGAAAAAAAATATATAATTTATGCGTACACCAATCGGACTAAAGGGAAAATGGGGGGAACCGTAGTATTTGAAATGTGTATGTAATCATGGCGCTAAAAAAAGAAGCTTCTTAACTACCTTTGGCCAGTAGTACAGACTACAACGCTCGCAGATCTACTCCCTTTCATAAATCTCTGATGAAATTATGTGAACGCGACTTTATTTTGAATGATGATTTCAGTAGGGATAAAAACGTTTGGCGACATGCTAACGTTGATGCCGGTTTTCACTTCACAAAAACGTAAATTCTAAGTAAAGTTGACATCAAGAAAAACTCACAATGAAATTCACCAGGGTTGCAATGTGTTCAATTTTTTTGCAGATTTACAGCGCAAATACTTTTGCATTGTGTGATTCTAGCAGGACGTCTGGCTTGATACGTACATGTGCATGCTGATAATCCAGCCCTTTACTTTTAGTTGAACATACATGTACATAAAGGTTGTGTTCACTATAAAAGTGTTGAAGTCAACATCATGCATGTCAAATTCAAGTCGAGTCGCGAGTCAATTTCTTTTTGTCGCAAGTGATTTTTCCTGCCAAGTCGTGTCTCATATTGCCCCCCCAAAAGAATAACTAAAAATGCAACTTGAGTCATCAACACGCCACATTCAGGTATTTTCCCTGATCACAAATTGTCAAATGCGTTTTTTTTCTGCAGGAAACTTGAAATTTAAAGCTTCAGTTTATTCACAACATGAGATTGTTAGCGTTATCAAAATTTCGTTGGCATTTTGTATTTTTTGATCACTCATGGTCTCAACCAAAAATACTACTTTACGTATACATGTACGTTACAGGGATCATTTCCCAGAACTGCAACCAACATCACAAAACACAAACAACGCAGCTGGGGTAAAAGTATGTTCTTAGGAACAGTGACATACAAAGTGCACGTTTTTTTCCCCCTTAAAAATGCCCAAGAAATACTGGAGTCAGTATGCCAGCTTCCTGAAAAGTACCTAGACAGCTTTAGAATGTCACCGCGGTGGCCGCAGTCAGATGCTAATTCCTCTGTGGAGCCAACCGCGATCACCGCGGTCTGCACGTATTTCAAACTGGGGGCTTTTCTTTCATATGCTCCTATTTGCAGCAATCCAGCGAAGCGCAACTTTACCTCACGACTGAGGCCTGAACTCGCTAGCAAGACCACTAGTACAGTCTACAGCACTTGCAGATCTATCTCCTTGCACAAAGCTCAGATGAAATTATGTGAATGTGACTTTATTTTGAATGATGATTTCAGTAGGGATAAAAACGTTTGGCAACATGCTAACGTTGATGCTAGTTTTCACTTCAAAAGAACGCAAATTCTGAGTAAAGTTGACATTAAGAAAAACACAACGAAATTCATCAGTGTTGCAATGTGTTCATCAATTTTTGCAAATAAAAAAGAGCGCGAATATTTTCTGTGTCATGTAAATATAGCAGGATGTCTGGCTCGATACGTACATGTACGTAATCCAGCCCTTGACTTTTTAGTTGAACGTACATAACGGTTGTGTTCAATACATGTTCAAAAGTGTTGAAGTCAACATGTCAAATTTATGTCATGTCGGGAGTCATTTCACTTTTAAGTTTTGTCGCAAGTAATATTTTTTCAAGTCAAGTCGTGCCTCACATTTAGTCACAAAAAGAAATAGAAATGCGACTCCAGTCATCAACACCGCACATTCAGATATTTATCCTAATCATAAACTGTCAAATGCACTTTTTTCGTGCAGGAAGCTCTGAAATTTAAAACTTCAGTTTATTACATGAGATTCTTATTAACGTTATCAAAACTTTGTTGGCATTTTGCATTTTTCATCACTCACAGATCTCAACCAAAAATACTACTTTACGTATACGTTACGGAGATCATTTCCCAGAACTGCAAACCAACAACACAAACAACATGGCCGGAGTAAAGTATGTTCTTGGGAGCAAAACAATGACATAAAACGAGCACGTTTTTTCCCCCTTAAAAAATGCCCAAGAAATATTGGAGTTGGTAGCTTTGGAATGTCACCGCGGTGGCTGCAGTCAGTTGCTAATTCCTCTGTGGAGCCAACCGCGATCACCGCGGTCCGCACGTATTCCAATAACAACAGGGGCTTTGTTAGTCAGTTGCACTGATATGTAAAGTGAGCAGGACACCGCGGTCGTCGGCTTGTAACTAGGGGTTGGACAAACCGCGGTTTAACCTTTCTGCAAAGCCGCCTTACTCAGTGGGTCCTCATCACTGCACAGGGTATTTCCTCACCTTCAGTGCGTCCTTGCCAGAGTAAAGTGCTACCGCGCATATGTTGCAACTGTTTTGGAAGGAAAACCTTCCCTTGTAGAAAGAGAGAATGACATTCACCCAGGGTGAAGGGTGAGGGAACCTGGTGTAGAGCCTCAGCGGCTGAACGTTCTGTGCCATTAAAGAAGATGAAAGAAGTATGTGAACTGGCAAATACTTTGAAATTAAACCGATCATAATGCGATGTAGAGACTGCTTCAGGAGAGTTGTAATGTTGGCAATCAGGATAAGGGATATCTCCAGTTCAAAAACAGGGCCCATGCCCATGTGAGCAATAGTCTGAATGAACAGGAGAGATGTGCCCAGCGGTTGGTTGTACTCTGCAGGGACATACAGCGATGGAGGTCACCTGGAATTCTGAATGTTGACTAAATTCTGAAAGGTCAAAAGGGGAATTTGGTAGAAAGTCGTTACAAAAGGATCCATTTTAGGCAGATGGGGAGTGTAAACCAGATAGTTCCTTAAGTTTCACTTTGAAAACTAGGAGATCAGTCAAAGCACAGTTTTGGCTGAAAGGACACCACTCAGTGGGCTGGAGAGAGCCTCAATATGAAAATGGTAGAGAGGAACCAGGTCAGACCACGCATCAGGCCAAGCAAGAAATGTGTTTGCGTGCCAGAGCCCGAGAGGGGTTGGGGACCGCACCCAGATCAATCAGAGGAATATACCTGAGTGATGGAAAACGGTAGACTGCAAGCTTATAATGCTTGTGATGGTTTCAGCCTTATCTGGAAAACTGTCTATGCTTAAATAGCCGTCAAAAAACTTGAGTGTCGGGATGGTGAACTGGCGCAGATAGGCGGCCACAACTTCCTCCATACAGGTGCCCTCGAGGAATTGAGAGATCGAGTGGCCCAATACAGAAGTTCCTACGGAAAAGCTGAATCAGGATGAATTGTAAGGCCATATATTAGCTGAAGGCATGGAAGTAAGGCATCATCATTTCATTATCATCTCTTTTGGGTGAGGTGAGGTTCTTAAAAGAACCGGTGACTTTTAACTTGACATTTCAGGCCAGTGTGCTCTGGCTGTCCTCAGGAGAGTGTGCCGGAATGCATTCGACAGCTGGTTATAAAGGGAATCCAGAAGTGGTGGAGCATGGAACGGGATTCGCGGGTTGTGTGACTCAGCGTGTGTGCTGTTGCGTGAAGGTGATGGATCCTAGAATTGGTGGGAAACCTTGGGTTTAGGTATAGGGGACCCTTCTGCCAAGGGGGGGACGGGGTGGCTTTGGGTAGAGAAGACCCTAAAGCCGGGGGTGGGGGGCCATGGGTTTCGGGTATAGGGGACCCTACTGCCCAGGAGTGAGTGTCTGCTTGGGTGCTAGTAGTGGGAACCAGATGTCGCTGAGCTTGAAACCAACGTCTTGGGTACAATATTGTGCCAGAAAATCTGGATGGCTTCTCGGATTCTCCTTAGGAGCCAGTTCTGGATGGGGGTGATAAGTTCTGCTTTGTCCCGTTCGATGTGGTGGTCCATGGAATGTGCATGTTTGATGACGGCCGACTTGTCATATTCTCGTTGGCCGTGCCAGTGGTGTTCTTGGAGTCTGGTGGGGAGGTTCCTGCCGGTTTCCCCAATGTATACTTGGCCGCATTCACATGGAATGCGATATAAAGCAGGGCGACTGCTGGGTGGGTGCTTGTCCTTGTGGGTGTGAAGTGCAGCCTTCAGCTTGTAGGGTGCTGAATGATATACTTTGATGTTGACTGACTGCAGGATGCTCCGGAGTTGGTGGGAGGTGGGGCCCAGGTACGGTAAAGCATACTGTGGCGGTGGGGGTTCGGGGGACTTTGGGTATAGGTGACCATAATGCCACGGGGTATGGGGGGGACTCCGGAGATAGGAGACCGTAATGTCCTGGGGGAGGGCTTGATGTGGTGGAGTTCTTGGTGTAGGTTGTTCTGGTGGCAGATCTCGTAGGCTCTGCGGATCAGGGTGCAGTTGACTGAGGTCTTGATGGCTGGGTGGTAGAAAGATATCTGGTGCAGGTACCGGTCGGTTTGGGTGGGCTTACGGTGGACACGGTGGATGAGGGTGCCGTCTGGGTTTCTGGACAGTTGAACATCTAAGAAGGAGAGGTGTCTGTTTTGTTCTTGTTCCATGGTGAACTTGATAGTGGGGCATTGTTTGTTGAGGTAGTCAAGGAATTCTTGGAGGTGATCTTGACCATCAGGCCATATGACGAATGTGTTGTCAACATAGCGCAGCCAAATGGTGGATTTGAGGTTGTTGGTGAGGACAGACGATGTTTCAAATTCTTCCATGGAAATGTTAGCAAGGACCGGGGATATAGGGGATCCCATGAAGGTCCCAGCTGTCTGCTCGTAAAACTTGTCTTGGAACTTGAAGTAGCTGGAAGAAACGCAGAGGTGGATGAGGTTGGCAATCTGGACGGAAGAAAGAACTGTGTGGTCAGCGAGGGAGGGGTCGCTGTCCAGTCGATCCTTGACAATCTGGCATGCTTCTTTGGTGGGAATAGCGACATCACATCGAAGCTGACCATGACTGGCTGGAGTGATAGGTTTCTTGTGAGCTCAACAAACTGGGTGGATTTGGAGATATGGTGTGGTGTGTTGCTGACCAGGGGCTGGAGGATGCCGGTCACGAAGCGGGTGGTCTCGAACATCAGTGAGCCCCTTGAAGACAAAATGGGGTGCAGGGGGATGTCCGGCTTGTGGATCTTAGGTTGACCAAAGAATCTTGGACAGGTAGATGCCGACGGGCGGAGGCGATAGTACAGGTCTGCTGGGATGGAGTCGGAGCAGTGGAGGGCGAGGAGGTGGCTGGCGATGCGTTTCTTGATGGCTTGAGTGCGGTCCTTGGGTAAGGGGCAGTAGATGCCGGATGTGAGGGTGTCTTGTACTTTGTTGGGGTAAGCCGCACGGTCCATGACCACGGTGGCATTGCCCTTGTCGCCTGTGATGATGTGTATGGACTTGTCGCTGCAGAGATCATGGAGGGCTTCAACTTCGGGTATGGTGAGGTTGGGATTGACCGGTTTGGTGTGTAGGAGTGCTTGGTGGATCTTGACTTGGATGTTATCGGCTGTGGTCTTGTCGAGCTTCTGTGTAACAGGTTCCATGGCTTGGATGATGTCGGCTAGGGGGATGGCGCGTGGTGGGGTGGTGAAGTTCATATCTAGGGACAGGACATCTGTCTCAGTGGTTGACTGGGTGCATTGGCTGAGGTTCACGACGGTGTGTCTTTGGAATTCACTCTGGCTGCGGAGGTGGGCTGGGAGGGACGCTTGTGGTGTTTGCCGTCGGGATATAGGGGATCCCATCTTCCGATGGGAAAGGCGCTGGAATTTCCGGAGTTGTTTGTTGCAGGAGGTGGTGAATGCGTGGTGGCTGGAGGACTGGGTGAAGGACGAAATCTTGACGAAATCCTGCTGGTGTAGGGTCGACTTGAGGGTGGCTTCGTTGGTAGCGACGTCCTTGTCTAGGTGGCTGAGGGTATGTCTTGTGTGTTAGATGCGTTCTCTTAGGAGGGCTCGGCTAGCTGACTGTAAGACGTGGAGGGAACGGTTGCTGCAAACGGGATTGTGGAGCTTGAGGCCTAGTGGGGTGATGTGCGAGTCTTGGCAGCATTTGAGGAAAGTTAGATTGTTGATGTACCTTGAGCGCGGGATAGAATTATGCTCATAGGTCCTAATTCGTCAAACTGTAGGCTCTCCGTAGAATGAAGATAAGTAAGATTTGAAGCTTTGCATGGTGGAAGAGACATGAGAAATGGGTTTGCAGGTACACCATGGAATCAGTCTCTTTTGGGCAAGTTGGGATTCTTGATGTTTTGGCCAGTGTGCTCTGGCTGTCCACAGAAGAGTCTGACGGACTGGAGTGGATAGCTGGTTATAGAATACGACAAATTGGCCATCATCATCATTACTTACTTTGTGCATCATTCAACAGACTTGTTTAAGCTTTTGAGTACACTGCTCTGAGAAAAATCGAGAAAACCATTGTTCATTTTCAACACTCAGAGCACAGCTAGCAAAACACAGTGGAATGCAGCAGGACGTTCCTGCCTGCCAGGACAGTTCACAGATGAGGAGGTCTATCTGCAGACTAGTTATGGCCATGTGGCCTGCAGTACCACAGTGACTATGCGACCACATGTACCATACATGTACATGTGCATGATATACCATGTGCAGTTCGCTGTTCACACGTAAGCCTGCCTACATGGGTCAAAAACCGTTCACACACCATCAAAGCCCATCGTAAACACTTTATACATCAACAAATGTGGTAACTACATGTACATGCATCCTTGCATTTTGGTCATGTGAGTTATTGTGATTAGAAAATTGGAAAGCTAAATGTCTTAATATTGGCAATTCTGTTGGCGAACAACTGGCCTGGAGTTCCTCTGGAGAGGTCATAATTGAATGGACAATACTATTATCTTGTGGGGGGATACCAAGACGATATATTTATGTGAGTGAACTTCTAAAGTTTCATAAATAAATTTTACTTTCAGACCAGTCCAAATTCTCTTTTAGGGCAAAGATCAAAAGTATTATTCCTGTTCTGCCGCGTTCCTCCTGTTCTGCACAAGGATTAAATAAATCCAACAATATGCCTGTTCTCCCACGGTAGAAATCCCAGCTTAGGCGAGTGCCAAGGGAAGGACTGGAGCCCATTAGAAGTTCCATTGTGTGCGTCCTTTGTGATGTTAACTGCCTGTTCCCCTGCGTGCAGGCATGGCTGCAATGGCAGAGGTATGTGAAAATTTTGGCAAGTTTTTATTGGAACAAATAAACATTGTTTGCGAACCCAAATTTGTGATGCATGTGCAAATTTTTGTGTTGAATTTAGTTCATCTCAGGGGAATGGAATACTAGAAGAAATCTAGCTCCATTGCATCCGCATGAGGTATAAACTGGTCCACAGTGGACTACAGTGCAGTAATGTTTGCAGCTTACTGTGACCAGCCAGACTGTACACTGCCTGGCACTTACATTTTTATGCTTGGTGCACATTCCACATCGTATGCAACCTGGTATTTCCGAGTTGCTGCGTGACAATGTGCTTTGTAAATAGCGCCACCAATAGGTGAAATTGTTTTATGTATTCAGACTGCGTGTCTTTACTGATGTCAAGTTAATATGTCCAGTATGGAATCTCATCCCCTTTTCCCTCTTTTTGGATGGGCTTTTCTCACATGACTCACGCTGTTCTTTAATGGAAATAAGGGTGCGAATGACTGGTGATTTCACATGCACAATGATTTCACGCAAGACCAGCGTCTCATACCATGGGTACCGGTTAACAATAATATTCTTTGTTCGAAGCTGGATATCTTGCATAAATTAGCAACTGGTATTTTCAGGTGACTTGTTGTCACACCATAGCCGTGTTTTCTAAATAATAGCTGTCCTGCATTCTGGGGACTCTTGGTTATTTTCCTTGTTGCGATGCATGCATTCTTGGGTGTCACTTGCCTTCGTCATGTAGACCGAGCAACATCTAAATATGCTCTCCTTTTGGACTTCACGTCCAACTTACGATAGTACTAGGCCTTTTTTAAATCCGTTATTCATTCACCTTGGTCTACCGTATTTCAAACCGCATTTGACGGAGTGTCGTCTTGAGGCATGTGAGATATGGGACTGCTTTGGTCGGCGAGTACAACAAACTTGTGATCTGTTAATATTTTAAGTTGAATAGATTACCACGTTCGAAATATTATGCAGACATACCACTGAGTTAGTGTGACAGCTCATTTACATATCCCTCCTGCGTAGCGCCCTCGCTTGACCCTTGAGGTAAACCTCAGACTTAGCCTTTGTCTTGAGTGAGTCATTCCACCACCAGCAATGGTACTTTCAGACCACACATAGCATTTTGCGTTATTCTCCACACATGTACAGTGTACTTAGTTGCCTCAAGATTTCCGTCCAAGAGTGGGTCAGCGATGTCAAAGGTCAGCTGGCTGCACGACAGATCAGAGGAGAGGACGGCACTGCCTTCATCATCAACCATCTTGCCGGCAGAGCTAGGCAAGAAATTCTTGGTAGGGGTGATGCTGTGAAGGGTCCAGACGACATCTTCCGTGTACTGCTCAAGGTCTTTGGTGATGGGGAAATGCTTTCCCAGATTCAGCAGAAGTTTTCCTCTGTCCGCCAAGGCCAGGGAGAAGATCTACTGAGTTTCTCCCTTGAGCTAATGGAATTGTTTAATTCCATGGCTCACCTGGATAAGTCCTTCAATGCCACGAGAGATATGACGCTAAAGGGAAGGCTAGCGGAAGCAGTTAATGATGAGGGCCTACGGAGAGAACTGCGCGGCATGAACATTGATTCGCCAGAGCTAAGTTTCTTCGATGCTCGAGACCGTGCCATTGAATGGCTTGGCACCAGCCGAGTCAAAATCCAGAAGGAGGTAGCAGTACAGGGGGTCAGGCCATAGATAACACTCATGATTTGAAGGCACTTCTCGAGAGAAAGGGCCAACAACTGCAGATGCAACAGCAGCAGATTGAGGCACTCCTAGACGTTGCTAAAACTGCCAGTCCACAGGTCACCTCAAGTGAGACTGTCCCCATCCCCCGTCATCGCCATCCAACAGTGGCTACACTCAGTCACCAGGAGGAATGCATCGGAGTACAAAAAATCCCCAGCAGTTTGTCCCCGGGCAGGCCCCAGTGGAGCAGTTCGTCCTCCAGAAGCCTGGCCCCCAGTTAAACTAGAACAGCCTGTCATTGAGAGCCAACACGGCAGGCCCACAAGAATCGACTTTTGGCGGCTCAATCTACAGAAAGCGGTAGTACGGTGTTCAGAATCTGTCGTCCAGCTTGGTGCATCAAGGGTGCGTTGTCTACTTGACACAGAAGCGCAAATTTCAATGGTTACTGAATCTTCCTTCAGAGAGCACTTTCCTGAGACAGAATTGGTAGATGTGACTGCGTTCATCAGCATCTCAGGTGCCCAAGGTCTGGCCATTCCCTACCCTGGCTATGTTGAATTGCCACTAACAGTACTGGGCCACTCTTTCATCAACATGGGTTTTTTGGTGGTCAAGGACCCCACAGGCACCTCAATTGCAGAAAGGAAGAGAGTACCAGGAGTGATTGGGCCAAACATCTTCAGGGATATCCGAGAGAAGTTACGGCAAGATGCGAGAGGCCAAAACTACCTGGAGGTGTTGAACAGACGAAGTGACGGACCCGAGTGGGCTCATGTACTCGCTCTCTATGAGGAAGTGCGAAGTGGCACTGTACATCAGCCAGATATTCCTGTCGCCACAAAAGACATTGAGAAGACAGCATTCCGAGTAGGAACAGGAGGGTTGTATGAGTTCACTCGTATGCCCTTCGGTCTGTGCAATCGCTAGCCACATTAATGCACTTGATGGACAAAGCCTTCGGTGACAAAAACTTCCAGTCCCTCATTGTCTACTTAGATGACATCCTAGTCTTTGGCTGTACATTTAATGAGATACTTGAGCGACTACGGCTGGTGCTTGACCGCCTCGCTGAATTTGGCTTGAAGGTGAAACCAGAGAAGTGCAACCTGTTCATGGAACAACTGAAGTACCTGGGCCATTCCATATCTGATAGAGGGATATCTCCAGATCCTTAGAAGATTAGCACCGTGACGGAATGGAGGAAGCCAGCCACAGAACGTGAACTGCGTGGTTTTCTTGGTCTAGCTGGGTACTACTGCCGTTTTGTACCAGGGTTTGCTAAAGTCGTAGCCCCACTTCACGCACTCTTAGGAGGAACTGGAGAGAAGAAGCACAGAAAGGCCAGTTCTACCAAACCCATTTCGGTTGCATGGGATGAGTCTTGTGACAAGTCGTTCAATGACTTGAAGCAACTTCTGATTTCTCTTGTCAATTCATCATAGAGGTTGATGCCAGCTTCCAAGGTCTGGGCAGCGTATTGTCCAAACAACAAGAGCAAGGTTTGGTAGTCCTGGGTTATGCCAGTAGAGGCTTGCGGGAGAATGAAAGGAACATGCATAACTACAGCAGCATGAAGCTGGAACTGTGGGCATTGCATTGGGCAATCACTGTGAAGTTCAGGGACATCCTTCTCGTTTGTACCGAAAATAACTCCATCACCTGTCTTCAGACGAACACGAAGTCGGGAACGACGGAGACCACATGGGCTGGAGAGTTAGAACAGTTCCAGTACACTATTAAGTATAGATCAGGAAGAAGTAACCACAATGCCAATGCTCTCAGCAGGAAGATCACTCACAGTGAAGACCTGCAAACTGCCCACTCTGCAGAGATGTCCACTGAAGAGACCATTTCCTCATCCTATGTATCTACTCCCATTCCCTCCATGGTTGTTTCACAAACAACAAGAATCCTGGTTGAAGCTGGACTAGATGAACGCTGCATCAGACCAGATACGACAGCACCTGCTGCGATGTCAACCCTCCCCTCCATCTCTACCGAAGATATGACTACACTCCAACGGAAGGACAAACACCAAGGCAGATTGTGGACTTACTGGGAGAGTGGACGACAACCACACATCAGTGAGATCATAAAGGAGGAAAAGCCAACATGGAAGTTGCTGAAGTTTTGGAACCACCTGGAGGCCTGAGTCAACATTCTCTACAAGAAAAGAAAAGAAGTAGGTGGCAACGTTAGTCAACTTCTACTCCCTCAAGTTCTACGAGAGCAAATGTTCACTGCGGTTAATGTTCAGGTCAGACATCAAGGAGTGGAAAGGACACTTGCACTGGCCCGTAGCAGATGTTTCTGGCCTGGGATGACATGACATTGAGGAGTACTGCCAGAATTGTCAGAGGTGTATGCTAACAAAGGCTGGGAAGAAGTTCCACCTGACAATGGGCTCCCTGATTGCTAAGAGACCTCTCAAAGTTCTTGCCATGGACTTCACCGTCCTGGAGCCTGCCACAAACAACACAGAGAATGCACTGGTTCTCACTGATGTCTTTACGAAGTTTACACAAAATATACCATGCAAGGACCAGCAAGCTGGTTGGTGAGTTGGTGAGTTTTCAACAAGCAAGCCATACCATGCAAGGACCAGCAAGCAAGAACGGTGGCCCAATGCTTAGTGTGAGACTGGTTTGTTTGTTTTGGGGTTCCTCACTGACTTCACGGTGACCAAGGCAGGAATTTCGAAAGCAAAGTAATCCGGGAACTCTGTGAGATGTACGGCATCACAAAAAGCAGAACGACCCCATATAACTTTGAAGGAAATGGACAGTGTGAGCGCTTCAATCGTACTTTGCACAACCACCTTCGTACACTGCCCCTGGACCAGAAGCGTAGATGGCCAGAACACCTCCCAGAGCTGATCCACGCATACAAAGCGACACCCCACTCCTCAGCAGGCTACTCCCCCTATTACCTCTTCTTCGGGAGGGAACCATGATTATCGGTCGACCATCTTCTTGGGTTCGGGAGAGAGGAAGATGACGATCCCGAGATTGACCACTGGGTAGCAGACCATCATGTGCGAATGCAGCAAGCCTTTCAGAAAGCTGCAGGCACAACAGAAAGGGAAGCCCTTCCCAGACAGCGACGACATAATGATTCATCAAGGCTGGAAGATCTACCCATTCGAAACCATTCCGTCAAGGGCAGGAACAAGATTCAAGATGTGTGGAACGACCGACCTCATAAGGTTGTGGGAAGGCCAAACCTGACTGGCCATGTCTACGTCGTCACGCCACTCGATGGAGAGGGGAAGGAGAAGACTCTGAATCGGAGGGACCTCCTAGACAGCAGAGCCTTGGTACTGCAGCAGGATGAACCGCCAGCTACTGGGTGTCAGCATCAAGATGATCCAGTTATGCCAACGCACACCGACGAAAATAAGAGAGCAGGAGAAGAGGCTGAAGAGGTGGTCATCATACTGGAGACAGAGGGTGTGACCCCGGCAATGTTAACAGGTCAACCAGAGCCAGAGAAAGGACCCACTGCTTTCCACAAAGCAGGGGAGTGCCACCCCGATAATCTAGCCCCTCAACATCCTCCAGAAGTGGAAGATTTCCATCCGGAGCCCACTACAAGGAAGGAAGTTCCAATTGCCGAAGCAGAGCAGTTGCATCTGGAGCCGACTACAAAAAAGGAGGTTCCAATTGCGGAAGCAGAGCAGTTGCATCTGGAGCTTACTACAAAGGAGGAGGTTCCAATTGCGGATGCAGAGCAGTTGTTTCGCACCAACCGTGCTGGAGTGGGACGACAGTCTAATCTCCATCACCTTCCGAAGTCATTCAGTCGGAGACTCCAGCAACGCCTGTGCCAGCTCCTGTGATAGACCCACGAGTACTGGCAGACATCAGCCGAACGCAGCTGCTGTTGGCGCAAATGTTGGCTGGAGTCCAGCCAAGATGATTTATTTTTGTAAATAGTAAATTGTACTTTGTTTTCTTGTATTAGTCTTTTTGTTTAGGTTGTCGGGACGCCAACCTTAGATCAGGGGAGTACGTGACAGCTCATTTAGGGCCGGCGACCATTTAGACCCGGTTTGAAAAGGGCCCCCCGGTAAGCTCCCCTGTTGCAAAAACCCCTTTCATACTGGCCTGGCTACAGGCCTGGGATGCTGGACTGGTTGCTGATCTCGAACTTCTCCATCCTGGGGTCTATTGTTTGCAAGTACTGGTACATGTAATCTATCCAAGAAGGAACATGCCTGTGGTTTTTTAATCCTTCAGCTCTATACAATGTTTACACTAATCCGCTTAGACCCCTATTCATCTGTGGAAGCATAGTGGGGGAAGCCTTTCATCAGGGACTTTGAGATGCTGATGTACAGACAGGCCTGATACCGGCCTGGAGTAGCCTGAATACCGGGCAGGCATTATACAGGGTGGGCTACTGGGGGGCCCTTTTCAAACCGGGTCTAAATGGTCCCCGGCACTTACATATCCCTCCTGTGCAGCAACCCTCACTTGACCCTTGAGGTAAACCTCAGACTTAGCCTTTGTCTTGAGTGAGTCATTCCACCACCAGCACTGGTACTGTTCAGACCACACATAGCATTTTGCGTTATTCTCCACACATGTACAGTGTACTTAGTTGCCTCAAGATTTCTTGGACGACTCGACTGGAGTAAGAATTCATTTACAATGTATGTTTAGTAATTGTTCCTATCTTTAAAGTTTCTTAATCTTTTAGCCTCTGTGAACACTTTCTGATTAATTTGGAGGTTAGCTCAAGTGTTCTCTGGTTATTGAATGAGTGGATTCATTGATGATAGTCTTAGGAAACCTAAATCTAGTCCTTAAATTATGTGATGCAGCATATACATGTAATTCTCTTTTTTACACTTAATTAAGAGTGCGATCTGCATATTGGTTAGCGTATTATTTTGTTATGTTATTTCAACATAATGTTGTTCTTTGCATTTTCATTTATCCTAAGTTTGTCTTGATGAACCCTTAGGTTATGATGAGTGGACTGTATTGAATCTATGGTATGCTGAGTCCATATTATACATGCACCTAGAGATCATTGCACACTTGTTTCAGTTGTTTCCCATTTTTGTCTTTGCAAGTTAAAGCATTCACATGCCTTGTATTAGTTCATTTTTGGAATTTAACTTGACTCTACTGTTAGAAGCAAATTGTGTCATTGAGTTTGATTCATTTCTATTGATTGCACTAGATTCTAGAGGATTGTTAGGTTTCTTTTTATAATTTACTTTGCTGGATTGGTCTTTCCTGGAGCATTGTATTTATATGGAAGTTATATTTTTGTATCTTTTCAGAGTTTCAGTTTCCCACCTTTTTAAGATGCAGTCACCATAAAGAACCAGACACAGTAATGTACACCATCCTTGTGTCACATCTCAAGGTGTCACATTGTAAACATGTAAAAATGTAAACATTTGCAGTATCTGAAGTTTGCTCAGTCTTCTTGAAATACTACTTTTGGGTGAGGGGAAATTCTGCAAGGCAACACCCACACCAGGTCATAGATATCAATCTTTTTCTTAAATACCTGTCAGACTTTTTACATACTTCATCCCCCAAGGAGTGTATAAAACCTCACGTTTGGAAATGATCACACTTGGCATACATGTACAGGTACTTACAGTGTGTTAACATCTCATTATAATACTCGACATTTACTTGGGTTATGCGCATTTTTAAATAATGTGACCTACGTATTGACCAGGTTTAAGGTTTAGGTCTCATTTAATCCGGAGGTACATTAACACCCTGTAATGCTGAGTATACTACTGAACCTATGTACATATAGGGGTTGTATATTGTTGGCGTCTTAGAGTGCTGTCTGTTGTCATTTTAATTTTGTTACAATGAATGCACAAAATTGGTTTACTCAAACTTACCTTAGTGGAATAAGGAAATGCCCTCGAATGTAACGTCATGTGCATAAGGTCTATACATCAATCGGATAATTCATCTCTTGATTAGAGCTTTTCTTGGTTAAATTGCAGATGGAAATGTGACCCACTCTGCGAAAATTGGTAATAAGTCGCCAGAGCCACTCTTGAGTTACAGGCCTTTTAAAGAACCCTGCACAGTGGAAATAAATAGAAACCCTCAACACTCTTACTTGTACATTTTTTATTAAAATACCTAAATAAATGATACATCAATGCAAAGGGTTTAAGTTACTCATTCTAATTGAAGGTAAAATCAGATTACAGAAAAAATTACATTATACACTTTTTTACAGAGCCGGTTATAAATATGATTGGCCATGTATTGAGTATGATCAGTGTAACCCATTTAATACATGTACATGTATGTGCACTGACAGCTTAGTATTTATGAACTGTATGTATGCCAAGTTGTTAATCATGTACATGAAAGGATACGGCTGAAAGGCTAACATAGATTTTGGATTTTTTTATCTCTCACAGATGACATACATATACAACTTATAAGGCTGTAGTTTATTTTTGATATACACGTAGTTGCATCCAACTGTACAAAAAGTGAACCTGCATTAACCTTTGCGACAGGGAAAGAATAAATCTTTTTATCTTTTGTAAGAAATATTCGGGTCACTGACTCAATTTTGTTGTAGCTTTACCACTCTGGTTACATTACATTAACTCTAACGCTGAAATATAATGGCAAAGAAGAGGCAGCACTATAGGATTTTTTCTTATACTCAGTGCCAATAATAACATCAGTTAATATCAGTGACTATCAAAGATCATAAAACGCTGTGAAGCACAATCTCTGGTCATTATACGCTGCACTGTGCCTTTGTCAGTCATGTCTTGCTTGCTCTACTCATTACTACTGGAATGGAAACCAGCCCAGGTGGACATGGGTACCGTAAGTACATGCACACTCCACACCTCACAAATCATGTGGTGCATCTGTTCATTTTTGTTTTTGGTTTCTATGCATGTAATTAATTATGTTGTGTATTATCAGTAGTCAATTGGTGAGTGCTGAAAAAAAGAACACACAGAACTGCCACATGGCTCACCCAGCGAAGGATACCCATCAAATTCCCAAAGTTGGTAATTTCAAGGACTTAAGAAAATTTAGGTTTAACAACGACCCTATATGTAGCTCACGTGCTGCTGTAACTACATGTAATTGCAGATATTTGTGCAGTGCAGCTATATTCACCGTGCGGCCTAAATTCCGAAAATTGCAGTATTTAGCGTCACAACACATAATTATCCCAGTCAAAACAAGGATTTTTTGTCTTTGTGACTTGCAGTTTAATTTGAAATATGTATTTTTGGTTCGACCTTGCAAGGTCTTCCTGGGAAATGAGTTTCCCTACCAGTTTGACTAGAAAGTCCTTGGCGCTGTTGACTTTGATGAAGATATTGTCCAAGTCATTCTCGTTTATTATGGCTGGATGTTCCTTGGATCCTATTAGGACCTGTTCGTCCTCTAGTTGATGGTAGTTTGGCGAGATCACTGCTTCTCTACCCTGAGCTCCCAGACTTAAGCTTGTAGCCCCTCCAGAGTTTGGTCAGATAGTCCAATTTAGACAGCATCATGGCATTCTACACCAGAATGTGCTGCTGGAACTGACAATCAAAGGCTCCCCCATCTGGCGCCTGCGTGGTCAGATATGGAACGGCCAAGACTTCCTCGTCTGGGGGCTACGTGGTTGGATATAGAATGTCCAAGGCTTCGTCGTCTGGGGGCAGTGTGGTCGGATCCAAAACGGTTAAGGTATCCTCAGGGAGCTGTCTGACCGCGGTAGCCATCTTGAGTGCAGCAAGCGGTATGTCTTCATTGTCTGAACTTTCGATTACTCTCTCTGAAAATAAAGAATGGAAATACTCAAATAAGGTTCACAATTGTCACTCATGAACCATACAGTGATTAAAGAAAAGTACTTTGCTGTACATGTCAATGAAAAACTTGGTCCATTTAACTGCAAAATGTAATTTGAAATAATATGCTTTGCTACTGATCAAATGCTAACGTTTTAACCAGATACATCGATGAAGAAAACACCGCGTCTTGCATCCTTATTTATACTGGGGAAAAACGGGATATAAAACTTACTCTTGTCGCTGAGTTGCACAATTTTTGCCTTGAACTGGCCAGATTTGTAGGCCACCTGCACTTCAATCCAAACCTTTAGCTGACCATGGGTCTTGACCCTGCTCCTAGAGACCGGTTCTACTACGCCAAACCATTTAGAATTCATCCACTTTATTATAACTTTACTGGAAGAAGACATGATTGCAAGAGTTTCAGAGTACATGTGCATGCAGATGAGTTTTTGCAAGAGAAATGAAACAAGCCTAAAGTAATTCAGGGCATCACTTCCATTAAATCCGTCCTGAAAACCAAGTTTGAATAGCCCTTGTGGATTTGTTTGATTTCAATACACTCATACCACTGGCCGCTCCCTTTGTTGCTCCTGCAATGGTTTCTTATGAATACTTTTGTACGAACGCACTCAGTATATGTTTTTCTTAAATGCAGAGTTTTTCAGCCTTTGATGGCACCACTACATCATGTTTACCAAATAGTGATCAGGGCATTCTTTTGTTGCACTGACAACAAATCTAAAATCCAAGTGTGATTGACAGATTTCATTCAGGTTACACGATCAACTTGCTTGCTAGGAAATGCTGATGTTAGCGTCATTACATCAGCCTGTTACACTAGAGGCAGGCTTACAACGTAATGTTACTTGCATACCATAGTTCTGATAAAATGTCTCTGGTAAAAAGTTCTGTTCTCAAGGAGGTCAATGCTAGCTGTCCAAATGTGGACGTGACCTCGCTCCAAAACAGCCCTGAGTAGAAAATCCATAGGCAGGAAAAGCTGAAACGACCAGTGATCGGTCGTCCAGCAGTGACGGAACTGTATCCTGGAATTATGGATACAGCAAGGTCTTTCGTCGAGAGCAATGGCTTCAAAGCTCATTGATGATGCCAGGAGAACAGCGGGATGTGTGGATCTACCTTGCGACAGGTAAAGAATCACCTTTTTCACACGATCCCTATCTTGAGGATCAAAGGCTGAATCTAGGTAAAGAACTTCAATTCTACTTCAAAACAAGGCTATGAAAAAAACTTTCGTATTGTACTTTAATTTGTGTAAGTAAACAATGTTTGCATATGAAATGTAATAATAAAACTTGACTTTTTCCTGTATGCTCAAAAAATAAATAAACTAGAAAAACATTTTTTTTTTAACTGTGCAACTGGTGACGGAATATGAGTTGACCTTACTACATTTTCGTGTACTTTTTTTCCATACACAGGCGTGCGCACAATCACTCAGCCCCCTAACAAGTGCTTCAAAACAGTGTCCATGTACCAAGGGCTCATCGACACTAACGTTCCTGCCAAAGAAAACTCCCTACAAAACCCGAACGACAACAGCCACTTCTACTCTGTGAGAGTACGATATGCTTTAGAGTTGTCTTCAAAGTTCAACCACCTTGCACTTGTCTATTCCTTAGACAGTAAAGAGTAACATGAAGGTTGGTGGGCACACATTGGCTGTTGACCGGTGAATCAGTGTCAGCAAATTCTTTCCCACCCAAGACGCACTCAATTACAGCAATCGCAATTTCCCCATCCCGGGGTATCATATCGTGTCGTCCAGATATCTGCGGCTGGAACCATCCATCCTCATCACAAAAGATCACCTCGGCAGAGACCAGTTTGTGTGAGTAAAACTTCTTTATTTATCATTAGGCTTATATCATCCCCGTCTGCATCCCTCCTGCTCACCAAAAGGTACAATTTTGAGAACTTGTGAACACACATATTTCAGTATCACTGATTTGCAAGTTGCTAAACAAAGAAATGTGTTGTGGAACTGACTATTCTGTGCGCAACAGGTTGTTAAAACAGGGTTGAATTTTTCTCTTAGCCCCACCACGTTTTTTTTTTGGACCGCATACGAGTCAGTGAGCACGGAGAATGTGTTCACAAAGATGTTTACGAAGATGTGAAGCCTGGTGCAAGTGTGTCTTCACCAGTAAGAAGACAATGCAAGCCTGCCAACTTTTAACTTATAAGTATGTTTCAAACTTCACTGAGACATGATACTGTTGCCTCATGTAATACTGAATTGCTAGTATTACATGTATGAATCAGAATACTTCAAGTTTGATTAAATTTCACCTGTTGTGAACTTGAGGTAAAACATTGCTCCAGTCCATACACAAATGTTAGAAGAGAAAATTCAAAGTGCCCAACATTCGGGTCCCTGCCATTTTTGGGTACGTCATCTCCATGAGTGAGCAGCACGTGAACCAGTGTTGTCATTAAACCTAAACTTGTTCAAGTACTTGAAATTACCAATTTTGGCGGGCTGGATAAGTGTCTTTGCTGGGTGGACCATACAGCAGGTTATTTTTTAAGCAATTACCAAATGACCAGTAAAGTATACAAAACATGAATTACACTTAATCAGAAAAAAAAAACAGACACACCACACAATTTGTGAGGTGTAAACGGTACATTTGCAATTCTATTCAATCTCTCTGGACTGGTTTCCTTTAGTTCCAACACATGAATGGAGCCAATGGAAATGGCAACCAATGAAAACATGACTGCCTTGAATTAGTGCTTCCTCATCCCCACACCTTGAGTAAGAGCTTCTACGTATGGTTTCAGACACTGCTTCAAGATGGGAGGAACCAGCTAAACCAAAATGTTAAGCCAAAACCACTCTTTTATCGTGAAACTGTTGTTTTACAGCTCAGTCTTGACTCCATTGGAAATAAACGAAGACACGCAGACAATAGTCCTGGCCGTAGCTCTGCAAGCCCGTTTCAGAGCCTACGATCGCAAGCCTACATTAAAAAGGGCTGGTGTTGAATGGGCATTCTTTCTATGTTCAGACACTGAAAAGTGTGTTTGTTAATTTTATCAGACGTTTATCACAAAATCAAATTAGTTATGGCAAGTCACAAGTCATTTTTCCTAGTCAAGTCTCAAGTTAAAATGAGAAATGAAAATGGCGATTTTCTTTCCGAGTCAGCGACACCGAAAAATTTCCGTCAACCTTAGTTGGTCAAAAAAAAAAGGTTCTTCAGAGAACAAGTTGTATTATGAATACACTTGTAACTCTGCTTTCAGAGACCTCTCAATTTGTTGCACATTAGCTACATGTAGGTAAAAATCTCAACTCATCATGTCCTCTGCAAGATATGAGAAAAAAAATGTAATCTTTACTATTTTCCGAGACTTCCTGGCATGCATGAGGCCAGTGATTCTTTTATCGGATACAATTTCCCATTGTTAAGCGGCCACACAGATATAGCCCTATTTTATTGATGTCCGGAGGGCATCAAGCGTGACCGTTTCTTCCAGCTATTGTTCTGCAATTTAATAAAGACTCTTGCAACAGCTCCCGGTAACAGTTGCAGTATGATTTGAACGATTTGTATTTTCCAAAGATCATTTGTCTGGACGATCTTTGGAAAAATCATACAATTTCTCTTTTCTTGAAAATGACAGGATTACCTGCAGTAAGATTTCACAGATTGTCTGACACTTTTATGTACTTACTTTACTGTAAGATATTTCAAGATAATTCAACAGTCTCGTTTTTGAGATCTTACAAATCCTATAGGCTTACACACCCCAGCGTAGGGCAGAAAGCTGTCTGACAATCATAAAATGAGTCACAGCATAGAAACATGCTGCCATCAGAATATTTACAACTAGGTTTGTTCTGAGTTTAAAAGTTTATGAGCAAGAGATATGCCTGCCAACACCCAGTCATGTGTAGGAACAAAGAAAAGAGACCAACAGCTACACCAAGAGCAACAGCTAGTGCTGCAGCCAAACTGCTGGATTGAGCCCAAAATCCTTCATTGCTTGGAATGGGTCAAGTCTCCTAGTGATCCTTCCCCTGCCCAGCCTACATATGCAAATTTCCCATGTGCCTACTGCAATTCATTGAAAAGACTTGCAGTCTCGCCACCATGTTCGTCCTTCTTTTCGAAGTGGTAAGGTCACTGGAGCCAAAGTGGGGAAGGAAGAGTGGGAGCGGATGGGCAGGGGTAAGTATCACTAGGACATCCGACCCACTTCACGTGGGGAAGGAGCCTCCAGCGCTCACATATCCCTACCCATCCTACATATGCAGAGTGGCACTGTACTCTGGAGGTGGGTCAGGGATGGGAGTATAATAACTAGGAGAACATAAGGCAGGCTTAGCGAGAGTGGACACTCCCCCAGTGACCCCACTAAGTCTAGCTATCAGCCACATGGCCCGGAGCAGCGCTGGATGTTGCCTTGACTGTCGAGCGCAGGGTCGCTCTGCCATGGGCTGTTTTGCTCCGCAGAACATCTTTCAGGTAGCATTCGACGAAGGTGGAAGGAGATTTAAAACAAACCACCTGGCAGATTTCAGCTGGAAGAACCCCTCTGAAATATGACCAGGATGTAGAAGGGACCCCAACATAACGGGCCCTGACGTAAGCCTGAGTCATCTCATCATGCTCAGGAGCTGGCCAGTCTTGATTAGCAAAGATGCTGGCCAAGACCGTCCATCGGGCAAAAGTGTCCTTAGACGCTGGGTAAAAGGGTTTTGTCATGGTGACGAAAAACTGAGAATCAGACTCCCGGTGACGTTTGGTCCTGGCAAGCTACTACTTGAGAGTCCGAACCGGGCACCATTTCTTGTCAGTGTCATCTCCCACGAGTGACGTTATATTGGAAATGAATATGTCAGGAGGTCGGAAGGTAGGCATCTGATTTCTACTCGGGAACCCGATGGATGGGATGAGACGAACCCTGTGAGGTTCCCAGCAGATGTGGCCATCGGCAATCGATAAGGCATGTAGCTCGCTACCTCGTCTTGATGTAACGACCACTAGGAGGAATACTAACCTCATGCTGAGACGGAGGTCAGACACATCAGCTTACGGTTCGAAGGGGGGCAGCAAGAATGCAAAGGACACTTCCGAGGTCCCAGGATGAGATGAAGCGTTTGAAACACTCGACAAATATTCCTTTTGGAGATGGTGGATGGCAGCATTGTTGGAGACAGTCCATCCATTGCTGAAGCCCCAGTGAACAGCCACCAAGGCCGACCAGTAGTTGCGGATGGTGGCAATCTGGAGGTCCGAGTGATACAGATATGTGAGGAAGTCTGTGACGGAACTCACAGGAGCTTCGGTTGGAGAAATATCATGGTTGTCGCAGTAAAATGTTGCAGTCAGCTGTTGTAAATTTTGTGAGTGGACAGTCGTTGACTCTGGGCCACCATGGACACAGCGTCTGCAGAAAGACCCGATGCCCTGAAGGATCGTTGAACAACTTCCAACATGTCAAATGAAGACCCTCCGGTGCAGGGTCGAGGATCCCTGACTTGGGTTGATGAAGGATGTCCTCCCTGACTGGAATGGAAGTGCCAGTGGCCTTCCAACCAGGAGTCTTGTCAGCGTTGGCAACTATGGTTGACAAGGCCAGAGTGGAGCAATGAGGAGGATCTGACATGGCTCCCATTCTACCTTTGACAGGAACTACAGGATATTGGAGGAAAGGCGAACGCCAGAAGGCCTGACCAGTCGATCGGTAGGGTGCCTATCACCCATGCCCATGGGTGAGGGAACCTGGAGCAGGACTTGGGGTGTTGGCAGAAACGAAGGGGTCGATTTGGAGATGCTTGATTTCCGCAAAAATCCAGCTGACCACGTTCGGGTGAAGAATCCACCCAGTTGGTCGAATGCCACCCTGAGAGAGTGCGTCTGCTATGCTGTTGTTGGTTCCTGCAATGTGGACGGCTTGGAGGGTGATCCCTTGATTGTTCGTCCACATGAAGAGCTGCAATGCAAGGGCGCAGAGTTGAGGAGAGTGAGTGCCGCCCTGGCAGTTGATTTACACCACTGCTGTGGAGATGTCACTCTGGACTCGAACGGAACGACCTACTAGGTGTTGTCGGAAGTGGCGAAGAGCGTTGAACACTGCTAGGAGCTCTAACCTGTTGATGTGTTCATCTCGAGAGGCAGTGTCTCAGACCCCGGAAGGCATGGAGTGAAGGAAGACAGGCCCCCCATCCGTGACAGCACGTCCATTAGCACAGTTACATCTGGACATAGACGTGGGAAAGGAGGGCTGACCGACAGGTGCTTTGTTGATAGCCTAGGAAGGTCGGCCACATGTAAAAAGAGGCTGAAGTATTCGTTATAAAGAAATGAACAATATGAGCCCGGTTACATTGTACTATATTCGAAGAGGCCATTTGTATCCTTAAGTTGGAGGACTATGGCCATATCATTACATGCACAGGGAATTAAGGTCATTTTACATGCATTGCAAGAATAGAAAAATTGCAGGTAAAAAGCGTCCAAATCGCTTCACGTAAGTATCCAAATATCCTATTTCATCACATCATTCACATCTAAGCCTTGAAACATTTTCATTTACTCACTGGAATAGAGAACGCGAGCAGCTAAATGTTGAAGTTGACAAATGCTTGCCAAGTCAGCCTTTTCGTATCGATTACGCAGGGTGCAGTCATAAAGGCAACCATGGCAAACCATTAACAAAAGTGAGCGCCCACAGTAGACACACTTTTGTCAGACCTCGTAAGGCACAATGTCAACAAAATTTTTATTGGCGCACCACGAGCCGCCGAGGCGCCCCATGGTGCATTTTTCCATGTCAACTGTCCACCCTCTACACGCGGCGCAGTGTGGCACCCAGACCAGTCTCCAGCTCATTAAATATCCCTATTGTTCATTCACTATTGTTATTTTAGGCGGCATCGCGAAATTGACCCACCATTCTGCACCCTCGACATTCTGCAGGATCATGGAGAGCACGCCAGTCCCCGCCAAATAAAGACCTCTTGACAACCGGGCGTGCCAGAGGACGGAACGCATTATGCAAGGTTTATGTAAATTACCAGTCTCATGAATATGCCCGATATTCCACGGATTCCCAGCTTGGAAAAAAAAATCGCTACCAGGCTAATTTCGGCCTGCAAATGGCTTAATTTTGTACCAAACATAGATAACCAATAACAGTAATATATTTCTCATCACTATGGGGAAAGAAAATTCATTGATCTTTGATCGTTAGCAAACTTGTACGAGCATGCAAAATTTCTTGTTCACGCTGCCACTAGATTGCCTCAGAGAGTAAAGTTATCCAAAAACAGTCAGTGAGTGTATCCCACCAACAATGAGACCATCAATTTTCCCGAACAGCAGGCACGACCCGGGTGCAGAATTCAATCCCTGTTTCATGAAGTTTGTTTTACAATTGTTACTGACATTTCAAAACATGATCTATTGTGTGAACATCTGGATTAATACGTTTATGGTTTAAGTTTTTGTTTGGATTCGACCGCTTTCATAGTAAGTTGGGACTTACCGTGACGTGAGCATGCAATATCTGTTTTTTTTTCAGATAGTCTGTTCCCTGTCCAAAAAACTGCACTGAATTAGGTATAAGAATCCAAGGAACACGGTAACCATGCTTGCAGGCATGTTTGAGCGCGTTCACACGCCAGCCACATCAGGGACTTTTTTCGGGTGATTAATATTGTGACATAAACATTATATTCACATCGTAAATAAATGAATATTTATCCAGAGGTGGCAGACATACTTCAGTTTAGATAACAATTGATTTGACGTCGGATGATATAGACCTGTCTTCCATTCGTCTCTTCTCCAATCACATCAACGATGTACAACCATGTAGTACTTCAGGCATATGTGAGAACTTTGACGGAGTGGCAGCATGACTGTACTGGCTATATGTTTTTCCTTTGACAATCAAGCTTATTTGGCTGCCGAGTACGCCATCGTCCATGAGAAAAACGCTCTACGTTTGGCTTCCGTACATGTAGCTTTATTTGTTTTAATAGCCTTGTACATTGTGACACAGTCATCCCCTTGTGGGCCCCAAAACTAAAAACCACCTGTAATTATTCCATAAATGCCAAGATTCTGTTATATTATTGTACGTTTTGAGGGAGCACCATGAGATTTCCTTTTTAGTAGGGTGAGGGTAAAGATACTGACATCGACTTACACCACCTTTCAATGTTATAGTTTACTAAAAATCCATAACTTTCTACACCTATTCAGCATTAAACTAAAAGCATTTGGATATGATTGAAGTATGGACATTACACACTAAGTAGTTCGTAACAATTATGATCAGCAGTCATGACGCAACGCTTTTTTACAAAATCCTCTTTAGAGCTTGGGCCGGGAAGGAGATAATTCATCATCGATATCCCATTCAGTTATACTTAAAAATATATAGACAACATCATTTGAAGTTCACAGGAAATTGTATGATTTAAAATATAACAGAAACAAGGATTCTGCCTCTAAACAAAGAGGAGGTGGAAATTTACCAATGCTTCAAGCACTATGGTTTAGCTTGGTTCGGTTCGCGGTCATATACACATATCAACATTTGTGATTTATGGATAACGGCATTCTGTCATTTGAAATTTTGGAACAACTACTAGGAATCTTGAAAATGCTGTCACAACGTATACATACAACAACTTCACCAAACAAAAGACAAGTTTAAAGGCCACCTCGCTCACAAAATCTGGTTGCACGCGCGCTGGTCCGCCCAGCAACATTGGCTTCTCTCCGGGGTAGCCTTAAGATTGAGCATGAGTCCTACTACGATCAACATGCATCCAGTCATCATCTTTTACGGCTATTTATGACATCACTGGCCTTATATGGAACATGAAGAGGGGGCTTTTTGAGATTGATGTACATGATGTTGTCTGAATATACATAAGCATAATCTAAGGTAGTGAGAATGTAGCATTGTTGAGCCGCGGAAATGCCGTACATTGCATCTTCTCTGTTAATTATTAGTGAATTCTCACCTAGTGTGTTTTACAACAATCATGTGATGCGGGCCATCGTATGTCCAAACATGTACGTGTGCCGAGGTTTGCGGTGTCAAATTTGTCAAACTCACTATCTATTTTTCGTGGTGTGTTGGCTTTTTTTAATCAAGTTTGGTTTGGTTTGAAAGTATCATGTTCAATGATCTTTGGTTCGGTTCAACGGTTTGTTTGCAGCACGAAAAGTTACTGAGGAGCACGACAAGACTACGTAACAAAACCCTTTCAAAACCAGTTTTTGGGCTCCATTTTGCCTTTTACATGTTCAACCTGTATTCAGCAAACAGTCATTTAAAGCAGATTTGGGCCATTGCCAAGGAAAAAGTGTGGGAATTTCACGCGAGCGCGCGGCTGTCAAGATATCAGTCTCAGTTCCGGGTATCAGTGATTATATTTGTAGAACACCCTTCCACAATTTTGGACTTGCTAAACAGAATGCTTATCATAAAGAGGACCCATTATGCACGATCTGCCATTTAGCACTGGGGTCTTGGGGAAAGACTAAACAATGATCAAGGAAACCACAAAATCTTTACAAAAGGCGATCAACAAAATATCATCTTGGGTCTTGCTCCAAGTGTAGATTGGCCAGTTGCGATGTCTGGAATGCCCCAACATTTTTGTGGATCAATCAAGGTGCTGATTTTGGAGCCACATTGCTTAGCAACGGTACTACCATGTCAACAATAGTTAGATTGGGCGAGAACGTCAACAAACCACGGAAGAACACTTAGTTAATTTCGCAATGGCGCCTAAAATCCCCCAAACTGTGGTATACTGTATATTGAAAAAATGTTGATAATTCCCATTAGCCTAGTCTTTTGTTACGAGTATGGTCTTTTGTTACAAGGCCAGTTCCCTTTGTCCGATTTCCGAGACCCAGGCCACGCGAATAAAGAATATGTTTCCGATACCGGAAACCCCGGCGGCAAGTGGTTAAGGCTAAACCCAGTTGGGTTGTGCCAAAACATGTACCAGGGGAATTCTGCATGATTCATGATCTTTCTTATCCTCAGGGATACTCAATCAACAACTTTTTACTAGTACACAAGTATTTTCACTAGTCAGCGTCTTCCCCCAAATTTCAACTTTCTTTTTTGGCACTAGTGTTTTCTGGTCCAACATCATGCATAACAGTGTGCACTCGGTGCTGACTGTTGTTTAATTGTTGATGAGTAGTCATAAATGGTCATGGGAATTGGAATTTCTAGAATATTCATGAGTATAACTCTACTCAAGCAAATTAAACAAACAAAGTAGTTACCTGCTGAAAATGGATCGTTTTATTCACAATCCAATAGACAGAAAAAAAAACATATCATTTTGAACAGTTTATGATCCCATGTACGTTTTATGCAGTATGCACATGTACACGCACATGCATATGTACATGTACATGTACGCCCGGCAAAATGCACATTCAGTACATGTTCGTTCTAGACTGTGTCCAGTACCCATGGGGTGCATTCCACCAAATGGTTGTATTTCTGCATGTGAGCTCATTAATATTTTGTGATCCCACAGGGTGTTTACAATAAGATATTCCATAATCAGGAGGGATCATAGAAATATTTCTATAAATCTCAAATTTGGGAGTGATCATTTCCAGTTCGAGGTATTTCTTTCAAAAGTGGCCGGCAGCTACATTCAGAGCTGAGCGCGCAGTTACACTACTGTTTTGGAGGTATCTTCGGGGAAAGCCGAATAGAAACAAATTTTGTGGCCAACCCCCATAAATTGAAATGAAAATATTCATGACTTACATGTACCTCTAAGATGCAATGTATGAAAGCACGTGCTGATTTAGATCTTGCATGCAGAACCAACATCAAGTCATGGCGTTGTTGAGTCGTACCGGCCACATAGGGTAGTACTGTACAGTAAATGGCCCTTAAGTGTGATCGTGCCGCAAAGGCGTTGCGGGCAGAAGCTTCAGATGATTTACTGCCGCCGCCTTCTTAGTCTTCAGCATTAATTCTGCTAGACTGGTGCTAAGGACCGAACTATTCTTGGTTGCAAAAAAATTCTTTTTTATTTGGTTAAAAAACCAGCAGCAGCTAGAGGGCATGCAACACAATAAACTATTTCACCGCTTATTTCAGAATATTGTTTTACTGGACCGCCGGACTACCCAGACAAGGGCTTTCGCTAGACCACCGTGGTTTTTACTCAAATTTGGCTAGCGGACCAGTGTTAAGGTCGAACCCTGTTTGTAGAGTTCCTAGTTAGGAGAAACACTCACTCAGCCGGGATTATTCATTTCATGGACAACTTTCTATATGTAGGAAGAAGGGATAGCCAGGTTGGCTCATGCAGGTTGCTGTTGGTAAAATCAAGGCCATCTACGAGTTCCTCGGTATCTGATTTATTTAGGGCTAGAAATTGATGCCATCCATATGAAAATTCAAGTTTCACTGGGAAAACTAAGGGATATCAGACAGAAGATTAAAAAAGCAAAGAACAGGGACTCTTCAGCGGTCTGGGAGGTGCAATCAGTAATTGGGTCTTTGAGCTTTATCTGTCGTGCAGTCAAACCGGATTGGGCCTTTCTGCGGCTTAAAGACATGCTTAAAGGCAACTGACAAACAAATACAACTATCAGAAGGCACCAAGGCAGACCTGGGAAAGTGGTTGAAGTTCCTAGAATCCTTTAATAGGACAGCAAAAATCTTGACTCAGTGCTGGACAACTAATCACAAAATTGAGTTCTTTACTGACGCAAGTGGGAGTATTGGCTATGGCGGCTTCTTTCAAGGGAAATGGTTCAATGGGTCATATTCCATTGTGTGGAAAGAGATGTTTCCAGGAGTGGAAGCAGTCTAAATTTGGGGCAAAGAATTAGCAGGGAAACAAGTTGTCTTCTTTACTGACAACATGTCAGCTGGACACATAATCAGTAAGCAAATGTCAAGGTGCCCAAAGATCATGTCACTAGTCAGACATTCTGTGCTCGTGTTTGTGACATAACATCTCTTTTAAGGCTACGCTTGTGGGGATAAAGCAAAATGCTACTTCTGATTCGTTGTCTCATTTGCAGTTACACAGGTTCAAAAGTGCTGCACCACATGCCAAATCAGAGCCGTCCTTTTTACCCAACTGGCTATGGACGATTTAGCACAAGAAACCACAGGCTGTTGTCGGGGTCATTGGCACCCGGCACCTCAGAAGCATACCAGCCAGCAGTTAATACATTTGAGGAATTTTGCCTCCAATCTGAACTAGACCCAGTCTAGCATGCCACAACACAGCACGCCATAGCATTAATTGCAGCTCGGCACCGTCCTCTATTGGCTTGCACGTGTCAGCTCTGGCCCTGTTACACAGAAGTTATAATTGGAATGACCTGACCCAACATTTTTTAGTCAAACGAATGTTAGAAGGTCACAGGAGAAACAAGAGGGCACCACTTTGCATGCAGTGTGCTCCACTGCTTTCGAAGCAAAGCTATTCCGAGCTGTGTTCCTTTTGGCGTAGTTTGAATTTTGGAGGATAGGGGAATTCCATGTCACAGCAAAAGGGGAGGGGGGTAACAGACCAAGTGTTGGCCATTACAGACATTAACTGGGCAACTAGCCCTACCTTGTTACTTTGTATTCGTTATTCCGAAAACTGATCAACAAGGGCAGTCAACGACCCTTCGTATCCCAGCATATGTAGCGGGGCCACGCCCCGTACAGGCCATATTAGCATACATGTTCAACCAGTCCTTTATTTTGCCATGTAAACAGTCAACCCCTCCCACAGTATCAGTTCAGTATTGCAAAAAGCTCTCTGTCAGTCGGAACTTATCTCAGAGGGGTCGAACGTCTAATCAAAGACTTCGGAGCAGCTTTCCAAGTGGATGACAATACCAAAAAGGTGATTTATGATGAATCTACATTGTGACTAGTCATCATTACCTCGGATAATATCAGTAAGTCTGATGACACTGGATTTCCCCATATCCGCCCAAAAATATATATATTACCGATTAGCACATGATGGAGTGGGCAGAAATTGTGTTTCAGAGTGGTGAAACGACATGTATATGTACAGACATATAAAGATATTATTATGGTACATGTGCAAATAATGTTAACCGTCAGGATGCATAGATATGTGGTTATATGGGACATGACTTGAGGCAGCTCTTATGGAGGAAGGTTAATGTCCAAATATAGGCTTATTTACTGCCAGGCAGGCAGGACAGACCAATCTGAGTAAACTAAAACAGACATAATACATTCAAGTATTCGAAGTAATGCTGGTTGGTGTACATGGTTAATGCTGATGTCCATGCTCAGGAAGTCCAGCAGGAGATGGCTGGCTAGATAAAAAAAAAAAAGTATTGCCACATGTGTTTGCGTTTTGACCAAGTAGAGGTATACCTGCACTCCTTCAGTGCTGATATATCCGTGTTTTGAGTGTTAACCAAGTCAAGTCATGTATGCCTTTAGATCAGATGGCTCAAAGATGTGAACCAAAGAAACGGGAAGTATTACACAGGCCCAAAAAAAAAAAAGGAAAAAAAAAAGGAAAAAAAAAGAGAATGGAGGTTTCGATAGTTTAAGCCCATGGAGGAGAGGTGGCATGGGCCAGTCTGTTGGGTTTTGGGGGTGGGTCAGTGCCGACGGATAAACGACTATCACTGGGGGTGCTGGCACATGCCCGCTTTTCATGGATGAGCTTCCCTCCATGGGCTCTTGTTTGTGCTGATGAACACATTGTCAAATTGAAGTATATCAGAGAGACAAGTGCATATTGTAGATATCTATACAACTTCTTTGTTTCAAGGCAGTGGTCTTGAACCTTGCATTTTGCAAGGAACTGTATGTAAATTGTGGAATACAACCTCATTGTTTCAAGGCTTTTCAGTGTCTTGAACCTTGCATTTGGCAAGGAATCGTACTTGTTTGCATATGCCGCGATGATGCTTGTTAAACCATAATTGTTTGTATGTAACAAGCGAAATAAATTTTTGCCGAGCTACCACAGTGCAGACTATAATTAGGCATGACTCTTTTCACAAATACATATACATGTATACAGAATGTACAGGAGTTTCCACACTTGTTTTCACAATACTGACCTTATTGTGCAGATTTTCAAATGTTATTGGAAACTCAAAGCAACTGTTACTCAAACCTATCCTTACCTTCAGATAGTATTGGCTTTTGCTTCCTGGTGAAGGCATATACTCTTCCATGGTACTGGTAGGCAGTACACCAATCCACTGGCAACGTTTCAGTAACAGGCTGATAGCCATTACAGCACCCTCAACACATTGCCACATGCTATCATGATTCAGGCAGATCTTAAGAAGAAATAACACATAGAGAGGTACGTTAGTGTCACATTAGGGCGAGATTGTGAACCTTCCCTTTTAAGTATCATATTCTGTACAGCAGCAACAATGGCTTTCCGGTTGGAAAATAAAAAATGGTGATTCAATTGTGGCCTCCAAAATGTGTGGTTTTCTGTCAACATACATGTATTAACACCAAGATGCATATACATGTATTTTCCTTCATCTGAAAGTATATTATAAGTACTTTTTAAAAATGTTATAAAGGGATTGTTCATTTCACCTGTATTTTATCTCCCCATTTGATCTACTAACATTTCCTCATTTTAGATTGATCAGGTAAATTCGCAACTCTTGTATTGGACCTACACTTCACAAGTCTGTTAACGATTGTTGATGGTCAGTACAATCGAAGTTGTGCAAAAGTGGAAATCAACATGCAAAGAAATACCAAGAATGAGAGAATACCGTTGTTTTCAAAAAAAATCATTGGATAAACTTGTGAGATAATGACCGAATGTGGAAATTGAGCAATGGAAAGTTTATTATCCATGTCATCTCGATACATGTGATATGACTTAATATCATATAACGATACCAGCATCAGATAAAATCGATTTCTATCGCGAACCCTTCCCTTTCTAGCTATCTGCGAAGTTCTACCAAACGGGACATGTACTTCACTGATATTAGGCTTTAAAAAATGCACTTTTAACCCCTTCATGGCAGGATTATTTTGACCGGGACTGCTGGGCTGTGGCATGCCATGAATGGAGGGGCTTTGTCCAGCAGCAGGCCCCATTGAACCAGCAGCTGCATGGTGAATAGACTGTATGTGTGGTATGCACTAATCCTCACACAATGGAGGGTAGTAGCAGTCCTCTGTATGGAGGGGGTTAAATTGGTGAATAACGTAAACAAGGGTCAGAGGGCTTGCTTCAGAAATGTAATCTTTACCATATGGCAAAACAAGACCAAGAGAGTGTTGTGATTCGAAAGAACCAGATACAGGTTAACTGTCTCAGAACCACACAACTCACAAGGGAAACATGTACAACTGCAAACATGTTTCATATTATCACCTCAACTATGCAAACCTTCAGATTATATCCGTCAGTTTACTAAGTGACTTTGTTAAGCACTTTTTGATCACTTTTAAATTGATTGAAATGTGATGCTTTATGGTACATATAAATAAATTTTGTTTTTTTCAAGATTTCCACTTGTCAATTTGATGCCTGATTTGACACTGTTCTATCTGGCATGAACATACTCCCCACCCTGTTAGCCTTGGAATCTAAGGCCAACTTTCCTGCTTGAGGTCCACGGGATGACATGCTTTACCACGAGATGCATATTGAGAGTTACATTTTCTGTTGGGAGGTTGCCCTAAGAAAATTGTAAGTATTCTTGACTGTAATCTCCTTATTGAATTGAATGATATGACAAATTCAATTGAATTGTTTTTACGACTATTCCATTTAACAACAAAAAATGAAACATTTTACAACAAAAATATGGGCGATTCACAATGCAATGCAACATCAAGCGGATTTCATGAAGCTCCGCCTTTTTGTAGTGCATAATGGGCTACATAGTTGCCAAAATCTCATTCATTAACTGTGCGGTGCATGGGAACCTTCAATTTTACTGATTGTTTATATTGGTTGAAAAATTGCTTATTGTGAATGGGTGTTAAGTAATCAAAATGGTAAATTCTGGGTTCACAATTTGATCAGTAATACCTATACACTGAACCACGTCTTCCCTAGATGACTTCACAGCAACAGTGCCCTCAGTTGTCTGGGAAAGCATGGAAAAACTGTGTCTTAGAAACATTAATTGCAGCTACAATTTAATCAGAGCAGCGTGTTGACAACTTATTTATCTCTCTTAAAGCCACATCCCTGTGAGAACTTACTTGCAGTTGCTCAAAAATTCTCTATCTATGAGGGGACTCCATAGATGGAAATTAGATGCTTTCAAAAACTACAGATGCTTGCAACTGCAATGTCAGCAAAATGGGCTCTTTCTCTACATGTATGCTTCTTAGCTCATTTTTGTGTTTTTTTCCCCTGTTTTATGCGAGCCACCAGACCCACAGGCACAAGCCTTGGCATCCAGAGACTTATGGCTTATCAACCAAACATAAACACAGGTTACAACTGATGATCCGAATTATAGACCATGGGCCAGAAATCATAGTTTGCAGGTTCGTTGAGAGTGGCAACTTACTTTTTACTCTAATAACTTGAATACCTTACATAGTATGAATCAGAAAACACGATCACACATCCTCTGTGAAATTTGGTTACGTTCATTATACCATCATTCTTTAGAATTGACACTGTGACTTAAATGCAGCACAGTGCATCAGTTGGAAAAACTAATGCACTTTAATGCAGAATGCAACCAACAGCAGCTACACAAACTGCCCCTCTTGAGACAATGGCAGCTAGTTCCATTGAACAATGCCACTGATTGTTCAGTGTTTTGCAACCACTGACTCTCAGGCCACTTGGCCTTGGAGATAGTCCACCTGTTGGATCTTGTTGCACTGGGCAGGCAAGCCACTTTGATAAATGATGCAGACTGAAGCATCTGGCAGGATTTCTAGCCAGAGTACCCTGGATGGTTAGAGATAAACCCAGCACAATGTAGCATATTTTCTCCTTTTTGAAGTGCAGTCCCATATTGCTTTATTTGTCAGATATTAATTCAAGAGATGGGAGTTAGATGATGGGCTAGGTGGCACTTTGGGGAGGTCTGGCCACACCTGCCTAATTTAATATTTTGTCAGATCATATACTACATGCACAAGTTTGGGTCATGAATGAAATGTGGGGGTGCTGTTGGGGGTACTTTGTGGGGGGTCTGACCACATCTTCCCAACCAGATATTTAGTCAGTTTTTGCTCTTTGTGTGATTTACTATCATACTACTTTGCTTTGACAAAGTTTGGTCCATGAATGAGATGGGTGAAATAAACTGTGTGAGGGGGTTTTCAAGGGGGTCCAATGTCAAGGTCCAACCTCTGGGGGGAGGCTGACCAACTTTTTTTGAATGACATTGACAACCTAATTAACTTTAAGGGGTCGAACCTTCTGGGTGAAATGGGTAGAAATCTTATGTAGCTAGCTCTATAGACTATGCCAAACATGCCAAGCGTTTACCAGTCATGTCAGTTGTAAATTGTTTCCTTTCCTTTCCTGCATGTCCTTGGGATCTAGGTTTGTCTGTGTCAGTTAAAATACTAATCATAGTGCTGATTCTGGTTTAGAAAGCAGATGCAATGTCAGGAAAATAGAAATTATTTCTATAATACTTATTTCCACAACAAAAGTTAAGTTCAAATTTTTTTGGGGGACGGCATTTCCACAGCATTTCCGGGCAAATAAAGTCAAGACACTCAAGAGTCGTTTTTCTAGTTCAAGATCTTTCCTAATTCTGGATCATTTGAATTTAAAGCTACTTCTTTTTGTGCTGTTCTTCAGTTCACATTCTAAGGTAAGTTCTATTTGAAAGGTAAATATATTTTTGTTCTCAAACTTTTTGGACTTGGCCAGATTTCTAGTTCACATTTAAGTTTGTTAAAATCACTGGAGGCAACGAATCGGCAACAATTTACAGGGTGATAGGTCACCCACTATGTGTGATTCCAAATATTTTTACAGCAAATCAAATGAATTAGAATATCCGTTTTCAAAATTGGCAGAAAATTGAACACATTTTTCTCTAAATTGGGATCGCACGTTAAGTGCACACAAATACAGGTACGTTACAAACTTAACTATACTGATTTAACAGAAATGTGATGTAATGGGCTTGTTAGTGCGTGGCATGGGGATAGTATTGTTAGCAGCTTGCTGTGCAGCAGATAAAGTTGAGTGACACTTTACACAAGTTTTATTTGTTGGAATTAGTTATGGAATTTTTATTTATGAACTATTTTCTCTAAGAAATTTTCCATTAGAAAATCAGCTTGTACCATGGCTGTAAAATGGATTTTTGTGTGGTTACTTTTTATTCGTGAAAAAGTTTTTGTAGCAATCCAGAACTTTAATCGAGCCAGAAGTATGAAAAGTGTCCTCATCACTTCTGTCATTCCTGATAGTTAAAATTAAAAGCTCAGAATCAAAAATTATTTTGAAGTATCTCTAACACACAAGGTGGACTACTGACCGCAATGAAACTGCAAGTCGCGTTCCCACTTACGCTTGATCCACCTTTTCGGACGAAAATGTCCAGCCCGAAAGGTCACCACGTTTGGTATTGCGCATGTACTAGCTTGCTGAGTGCGTGCTCTGTGGCAGTGTTGCGTCCTGGGGTGGCATGGGTGTGACCCATGCGGTCTTTTGGGTACGGAGTTCTACCAACGTGATGACCTTGAATCGGACCGAATGTTCAGCCTAGTATATTGTCTCTTCAAACTTTGCTTCCATATTTGATACTCTGTTACACACTGCGGGCTATACGCTAACACAGAAATGGTTTTTGATGGAAAGCAAATGAAATTACACAAATGAAAATGGTGAAGAAACGGATGAATGCATAACGAAAATTGCGACAGGGCTAGGTACACATTGCGGCATGCATGCATCGTGCATGCGTGGTAAAATATTTTGCTAGCCCATAGTTTAGCAGTTGTTTATTGTGCATGCTATGCACGTTAAAAATTTCATATGAGCTACTGGCCAAAAAACATACTTCTTTGTTCATCAGACTGCAAAAGTTTCGCGCCACTCGTGCACGCACAGATGTTGACAGGTTAAATTGCCGGATCAGATCCACCTTTTGCACTCCCATCTGATCATGATCCGCCAATTGCAGGATCCAATCCACCAATTGGGGGACCTGTATCCTGCTCCAGAAGAGG
>NW_019091718.1:74919-95320 GCF_001949145.1 Acanthaster planci | reverse complement strand
GTATCCTGCTCCAGAGGAGGATCAAGAAAGGTGGATCTGATCCTGATCCACCTTATAACGGTAAGCGTGCCCACTACACACAATTGCCGGATCTGTTCCAACAATTGGGGGATCTGATCCGGCAATGTGGCAAAAGGTGGATCAGATCCCCCAATTGGTGGATCAAGTGGGAAGACGGTGTCAAGTGTCATATTAGTGACAAATGTTTAAAGGCTTACTGTATCCAATTCAACAAGGGTACCTTAACAATTATCTATTAACAACATATTAGCTGATAACATTATAGGGTATGTATGTCCATAGTAAATCAGAGACAGAATCGATGTCTCAACTTGTCCAATGATACTTAAAGTAAAATTAAAATGACCAACTTTATTAAAAAATAATGAATAAAAGAATTCCTGAAACCCAAGTAAGAAGAATGTCAAACCTTCCAGGTAGAGTTCTTCTCCTTTTGTGTTTCAGGTACTGCTATTCCATATATGAAGATTAAATGGCACATTTAATCTAATTATGGGATGTGGTCTCCAAAGATTGATCTGATCATCCCATACACTGTCATCAAATGCTGTCCCAAACTAAGCAAGGCACAAAACAGTCACTTATTATGCACATGGCATGCCATGTTCGAAATATATTCACCTGCAGTCAGAAATATGCCTGGCACACCAGTGTACCCCATTGACCGGAAGTTTTATCCGTAACAATGGGCATGTAATTTCAATCAAGTTACCCCTTGCTGTCATATGTCAGAATGCTAGTTGTTGTGTAGTAAACTACGCAGGCGCCATCTGATGCGAACTACATGTACATGTATGTAACAAGGTTGAGATTTTGTGAACAGGTGGGATATAGGATGCAATTTTAAGTTTCCAGAAAAGTGTAATGGTCAATGAGTCAAACACCAGGTGCTCATCAAGGCCAGTTGACCCACTGATAAAAATTAGCTAGTTACTTGGAATGTGGGGATGAGGCAAGTGCACCCACAACTTGTCCTTTTTTTCATCGAGCAATTTGAAATGAAGCAGTGGAGCTTTTATAAGAAATTAATATTAATCATGGTTTTACATCATTTAGTTTTATTCTGAATGGTCAATGGAATTGGTATGGTGTAATATTTATGACAAACATTTCTCTCTCTCTTTACCCTCCATCCAGGCGATGCAACTACACGATGCAATGGCACAACGGCTCCCTTGTGTCATGCCATCGTGTTGCACCGTCACCTTCTTGCCATTACATTTCTACACACACAACGCGTAGCGTTGTGCCGTCGCATCGTGCTGTCTGAGGTATTTTCCATGTTGCATTTTTTTCCCGCCTGAACATCACATCGCCTGTCGCGTTGTACCGTCGTGCGTCGTGTCGTACGTCGTGTATTGCGTTGTCTATTACGTCGCCTGAAGCACGACGCAACGCACGACACGACGCACGACAAGACGCATCGTGTGCTGTCGCCCTTTGCTTCACTGTTTTCTTTCATTTCCGTCTCCCGTGCTTGCGAAGTACATGCTATTTGCTCTGTGGTATGTTTTTTCTTGTTTTTATCTCATCCGTTTATCGATTAGGATTAATTTCTGTCATATTCTATTGAGAAAATGAAAAAAAAAGCCAAAAAAAAAATTTTAAAATCCGCATATGCAGGAACTGCTCTTTCACAATAAGTGGAAGCCTGGAATTCATCACCCTTTGCAGCCAATGATTTTTTTCAACACCGTCGATGAAGTTCCCTTTTGTGGTAGATTTGTAATATAGATACCGATATTTCTCTATGGACCATCCCGGTAATTTCTAAGTAGTATTCCCAGTTCTCCAGACAATTCGTCTACAATTGTACGGCCGCAAGTTTGACCACAAGTTTAGGAAGTTACCTCCAAGCCTGCTCTATAATACCCTCAGAATATTCCTTTCTCCAGTCTTAGTCTTCAGCTAAGTCTTCCTCGTCAGCTTCATCAGCACCACACTTTCATTGATATTAGGCCGTGTTTCTGAATAGAACATGATACAGACGCTATTATCATGTTTGTCCCACACATAATTTCTCCTCAGATCCGCATGTTACATTAGCAAGCACGTAATAATGATTGATGTATTGTATCTTAGAATGGATTTAGAAATATTGTAGTGGGCATAATATGAGAATCATGACACCTGCTTACATTATTAATTTGTGTACCAGTTTACGCCTTTTATTATTAGCTAACCAGTGAGAATTAAGTCGTTTCTGGCTGAGATAGTGAAAAGTTTTCACACGGTATGAAAAAATACAAATATCTGCATGTATTTAATAATGAGAAAAAAACAGGGATTCTATTTAACAGAAAACATTACGAAGTAGCAATGAAAATAAATAAAAGGCCTAGCTTGAAAACGATCTATTGCTGAAGTTGGGGACGACTTGGCTTGTCTTGACTTCAAAAGTAGCTGTAGAGTTTGCAATAGAAAGGCTTGCAGTAAAAAGAACATGAATAGATGGTGAAGATGTGTTGGGCTATTTGATGTTTAGGGTTCAAGTGCACAGTCTTTCCTTCCCCTCGACTAAATCAGGTTTGAGAACGGAATTCATGTGGCTCTGGTCCAGGCCACCCCCTGTCCAGCAACGTATGCATGTGTGGTTCAATAGGCTTACACTGGTAATGTTTGTGCCTAGAGCAGGACAGGGACGAATTTGAAAGTATGGCAGGTTCGATGGCAGGAGAAATTACAGAGAGACTACGGAACAGTCTCTGTTCAGTCCCGTAGCCAAGTGAAGTGTGGAAGGTCACTGGCTAGGGAAGTTATCAGCTCCTTCTCAAGAATTCTTGTGGCTGGTTGCAAGTTCTGCTTCCAACTGCCCATGCGCACTGTCAAGCAACCCACACAAATTGTTTGACCTAATTCTGGGGGAGTTAGGATTTCAAAAAGAAGGGGAACAAAATCAATTCTATTACATAATTGTTAGGAAGATCAAAATTAGAGCAGGAAAAGTTACAACAACGTTGTGGCTCATAATATTTATTTCCTGGGGAAGTAGGGGAACAAAATCAATTCTATTATATAATTGCTAGGAAGATCAAAATTAGAGCAGGAAAAGTTAAAACAACGCTGTGGCTCATGTTATTTATTTCCTGGAGACAAGGCTGATAGTTGGTCATGAAGCTCTTTCTAATTACATTTAATTAAAAACAGACAAACAAACGACACCAACACCCCAACAAACAAACAAAACAAAACACACAACACAAAACACAAAACAAAACAAACCAACCAACCTTTTCTTCAACAACTCTCAATGAAAACACAAAGTTAGAAAGTAACAATGAAAGGAACAATAACAGAAACAAGACCTGCTACCTATTCGCTCTTTGTACGCTACCGCCATGGGCATGCAGAGCCTCGATCTGGCAACTTTTTCCGTGTATGTTGGTAAATATTTTTGGGCATGATGTTGCGTTAGTTCTTCTACCATCTATACTATATGATAGAGGGATCCTAATACGACGCTTTTAGTGTCAATCTGCACAATTCCGCATTTGAAAACAAGGCTGTATGTGTCAGCTTCAATACTTAATACCATCAGACGATTGAAAGTAAGGAGTCAAAACACAAAATACACAAAGGTATGTTGAATTCAGACTTTTCAGGCTGCAAATTTTTGCGGAAAAGTCTTTCAGGATGACTCGACACGTGACATCAAAAGAAAAAATAACGTCAATGACCGCGAACTAACGTACCTGCGATAGTCATGTATCTTGTGCAGTGGGCATGGTTTGAACTGAAGTGGCGTCACACTTACAAACCGGATACTGCATGTACTGTGTGGACTCCGCGGGTGCGCGCGACGAAGTTCAACACAGAGAGCCTCGGTTTCACTGCAGATGTGCGCAGACGGCGCTAATGTGAAATCCCTCCATTGGAGGATATTTCAAAAGCTGTCAGTTCAAGGCTCTGCATGCCCATGGCAGCAGCGTACAAAGAGCGAATGCCATGTCCTGGGTGCATGCAGTCCACTATTCACGTAAGAATTTCTGCTTAGCCCACTAGCCAAAGTAGCAGCCCAGCATTTTTCTGTAAAAAAGGAGATTGTTTGGTCCCCAAAATGGTGAAATTGTGTAAATCGTTGCCAGGATCAACTGCCTGGGTCTTTGAGCTATCCCATGAAAGCAGAATAGTTAAAAACTATAACTGAAAAATGGTCCTAAGTGCCAAAGAAGGTTGAGGGTTGCCACTTGAAAAATGGCTGCAATCAGACTTCGGAGAAATCACTTTTTGGGGGTGATTTTGTTTTGAGGGAATAATTAAAAATGTGGTTGGTTAGCCCACAATAAATTGAAAAGAAATGGAAGGATTAGGGACTAGACAATAATTTTATTTGCGTTTCAACAATCTCAAGGATGTTGGTAAGCATGTTATTGGGCACTGAACAGTGCCGGTTTTACACTGTTTTCAATGGGGCTTGAATTAATGGACTGTACACTACTATTCAAATACCGGGGCGGAAATGAAAGAAAACAGTAAAGGCGCCCTCTACAAACACCAAGAAACAAACGGCGACAGCACATGATGCGTCGTGCCGTGCGTTGCGTCGTGCTTCAGGCGACGTGATGCACGACACGACGTACGACGCGATGCATGACGGTACAATGCGACGGGCGATGGAAGGGGCGATGTTTAAGCGGCAAAAAATGCAACATGGAAAGGACCTAAGGCAGCATGACGTGACGGGCGACGGCACAACGCGATGCGTCGTGTGTGTACAAAAGTAATGGCAAAAAGGCGACGGTGCGACCCAACGGCACAACGCAAGGGAGCCGTCATGCCGTCACGTCGTTGCGTCACCTGGAGGAAGGCTAGAGAGAGAGAGAGAAATGTGTGTCGTAAAAAGTACACCATAAATTAGTCATTAACCACTTTCTGCTGGGTGCATATATGGGAGATTTTTGAGATTTTCAGTTTTCAATATTCTTCAAAATTCATTTCATTGAATGGAAGTTTAGACCCACTCAAATTACTGTTTGGTGGCTACTCTTTGCTGACAGCCAGGCCTGCCACTCGTAAAGAGAGCCCAGAATTGTGAAATGTTGCATAATTTCCTTTGTCTCCAGTTGATGCAAGTGGCATCTTTTCAAACATGGCTGGATTAGCATGCAGTGATGCTGTGTCGCTTATCAATGGGGCCCTGGAGCACTTTTGTCTGCCCAAACAGTGGTATACTGTTTAAAAACAGTGATGAATTACTTTTGAAAAATGCAAGCCAAAAAATGATAGCAATTCCCAACAGCAGGTCTTTTGTTCCGAGTACTGTCTTTTGTGACACAGACCAGCTCTTTTGTCCCATTTCGGGCACCCCAGCTCTGTGTACAAACTCATGGCCCTCGAAACGGGGTTCTCCAGCAGCAAGTGGTTAATTTAGAGCAAGGTGAAGCAACTTTACTGCATACTGAATGCTACTTATGACTTATATTAAGTACCTGTGTTAATATAGTAGATTTTTAGAGTATGAGAACCTCAAAAGTGTGTTGAGAAATCGAGTTGAAACATTGCGAGCAGAGAGCTAAAGTCTGATGAGACCAGTTTTGATGCTTTAAGCATGTGAAGTGTTTTCGTTTTGAGAAAATACTTGTTTTGTGAAGTATTTTGCAGCAGTGAAATACTTGTTAACAAACAGGAGGATTTTCCTCACCAGCTCCCTGTTTGACTATAAGAAGCTTTGCATGAGGCGAAGTTTTGAAATAAAAGAAACTCGGATTCTTAACCATTTTCTGTTTGTCAAGAAACACTTCTTCGAAGTCTGCATTGTCTGTGCACTTGGGCCAGGACAATTGCTTTAAGTTCGGTTATACAGAGACTCATAATTCAGCGCTACTAAAAACATCTTGGGACAAGTTAAGAAGTTGAGATTGTTACAATGTATGAAGATATTCAAAAGAACTTCGTGATAACTTCTTCATCCCACTGTTAGCTTTGTCAGTTTTGCTGAGCCACTCTAACTTGATGCATCTGATCTGTTACAATTATCAATTATGTTCTGGATACTAAATCTTTGTTAGGACATAACAATTGGCGACAAGAATAAAATAACCAAAGGGACAGCAGAAGGGGGGCTGGGCGAGGGTATTATCAAAAAACTTCATAATTGTCATGGGCATGGCTGTGTAACTGTGTGATGGCTATGACGCACCCAGCCTAGCCAGCCATCATAGTCACATGCTCATCAATGTAGTGCAGTACATGTTAGCATAGTAAAAAAATGCTGCTGTTCTGTCAATGGGACTACTCCCCATATCTGCCTGTTCAACCAAGCTCAACCTGCTTGCACCGCCTCCCCACAGCATTAGAAAAGGGCCACACAGGCTGGCTGTGCTCATTCTAACCCGGTCACAACAGCACTGCATAAGAATGAGTGGGTGATGTTGGACCCGCCCAGTCCAGCCTGCTTTTGACTTAAAAGCCATCTATTGGAAAGCCTAGATGACCCACCTGAATAGCTTGAAGGAAAACCAGGCCACCCTGCAGAAAGCCCTGATTCTACCCATTGAGTCCAGCCCAGGTTTCGACTTCCAAGCCTTTCCCTGGAAAGCCTGAATGACCTGACTGAGTAACCCAAAAGGAAACACCAAGCCGACCTGCAGAAGGCCCATCACTAACCCTGTAATTGAGTTTACCCACCTGTCTGACTTCCAAGCCACCCAGTGCCACAGTCATTGAGTCGGAATAAATCACAAATCTCACGTGGGTTAATTGCTTACAAAGACGTAGAACTGATCTTTCCCAATTTATGACAAATCCCAAATTCTGTAGAGTTTGCAACACTTGTGAAACAGATGCTTGTAATTTGTCCTCCACATGAGCAACAATCTACATATCATCTAAAAACCCTGATATATTGTGACCTGCTTCTCTCAGTGTAGGATACCCTGGCTTTATCAACTTTGTATATTTATGAGGGGCACAGGACAGCCCATTTAGCAAACAGGTAAACTGAAACACTTTGCAGTCCCAGAGAAATTTGAGGTATTTTCTTGAGGTATATTTACAAGGGGCACAGGACAGCCCATTTAGCAAACAGGTAAATCTGAGGTATTTTCTGAATTGCTCATGGACCGGAACACTGTAGGAAGTATCTTTTAGATCAATGAATGCCATAAAGCTCCAGAGCTATGTGTAGATTTTTGGCCAGAACATGTAAGCTTCGGTGGGCAATGATCCTTCAGGGCTTGTGTTGATTTCCTTTTCAATGTAGTTTTTTTCACCCTATCTGTAGATGCAGCCCTCTGTTGTGTTATTTTAGGTGTGCTGTTACTTGCAGATGACACTGTTTTTGATACAGGCCCATCAGTTGGTGACACTTGTTCCGGTGTTTTATTGCCACTTGTACTGGGTGAGCCTTGAGTTGTTAGAGCTGCTGCAGGCTTGATGATTGATGAGTTGAAGAACTTTGTTTCTGCATTGCTTTCACTGATACTTCCATTTTCATGTCAGTTTTCATCTTTTCCTTAAGAATGATTAGAGTGGCTTTCACTGTTCAAGAAGTCCATCAATACAAACCCCCATAGAGAGTCATTGTGGTGTTACGTATTGAGGCGCATACTACTTTTTTCAAGACAGTAGTACACACTGACTAAAATTCATCAATGGCTACTGGTAGTGATTTGGCTGCTTTTTCTGCTGTGTTGTGTACCATGTGGCATGGACAACCAAGTAGGTCGCACAGATTGTGTTGGTTTTTCACAAATAATGCTACACCCTTCTTTTTTCCCAAGCATCACTGATGCATAATCTGCTGCAAATTCGACACAGTTGGACCAAGGTTGTAAAGTTAGATTGGTTATTGTTGTTTAATAATTCCATCTAAATAAGGTTTGTCAACTTAACTCAATTCAAGTACATGTATTGTATATGCGGAACCCTTTGCACGAAATTGACCAACATGTGGTTTGCCAGTACAAAATTTCCCTATGACCCTCTGTATAGCCTGCCATAGACCTAACCCGGGTGACACTAGCCAGTTGACCCAAATACCTTTACAAGTACTTAATAGATTCAATATCATAATTCAGTTGTGGTAGGTTTTCTCTCATAAATACACGTATAATGTTATACTACAATCACTCTGTCATTTGCCACGTCAGCTACTGCAGCTTCGAAGTTGACTAAGGGAATTTGCCACTTTTTGTTCTTGAATAAACTCAATGTCATAAGTGTTCTTTATTCTCTTTCAGTGATAACGAATGAATTGGAAATTGTATGAGAATTTACACCTTGCCACAAGTAATGCGATTTAAATTATACATAGCTTAACTATTGCTTCTTCAGTTTAGTTTAGATTAGTGATTAGATGTTAATTGTCTTTGCGTAGATTGAACTATCATCGACATCGATATCGACATCATCCTCATTATCGTCAGATACACGCAGAATAAATGATGGTGATTTGTGCGTAATATACTGAAGCGTCTGATGTGTTGAGAGATTCGGCAGTGGCAAATGTCTCTTTGAGTTTTTCCGTCACAAAGGTATTTTGATAGTTCTTGGTCAAGCACTTTATTTTCACCTGCAGAGGAACCTTCAGTGAGTGCAGGCAAACTTTTGCATCATCATACAGGCTTAACAAGACAGGATAGAGCTGGTCAGAGCCTTCATCGTTTGATCCATCAATAGCAAGGTTGAATGGGGAAGTATGTGCTTCTCTGCCACTATGGAAGCGATGTTTTCACTAATGGAATTCACGATTGCCGCCGTTTTCATATGAGTACAGTTGTATTTTGCAGCGATCTTGGAATTGGGAAGCAGTTTCCGAAATAGAGGGCCAATGTGGACGGATGGTGCTACTGGTAAATTGTGCTCAACTAAAAACCCCATAAAGTATGTCTCTGCTCTGACAATGCTTGCATCAGCATCCACTGAGCTGAAGTATTTGCCAATACCTTTTGTAGCAGATCTCACTTTGGCGATGTGCTGGTCTTTCTCTGAACCAATGCGTCACGCTGGTTCGTACCATGCTTGGCTAATGCAGGAATGCGTAAGAAGCCTACGGGGTCGAGGTTGCTGCAGCATGTGCATGTAACACCAGCTATGTAAGTATGTGTGTGACAACCATCTGGAATCCATCTGCCAAATACGATGTTTACATCAAGGGTGGCAACAATTCGCTGGTGACAGACTGTCTTACAGGTTACCAGTTGTGTAGACTTAAATCAAGGCCCAATGTACAAGCGAGATGCATTGACATTTGAAATTACTGTACATTCGAATGGCTCTCTCCCACACTGAGAAGTGCATGGCTCCGGTATATACTCTTGTACGGAGTCTAGTTCTCGACAAGGGAATTGACCGCGTATGTATACACGTACATACAATTTATGCATGTAACACATAATTTTGGTTTAAAAAAGAGGAGACACATTCACAACAAATTATTTTCATGCTAAGTTTTATTACAACTCTGACTGTGGCAATTAAAAAAACAGGTACCGGTAAATATAAATTTGCACACACAAATTGACAATCCGGGAGATTTTTAACATGTGCCGCGAGGCAGAAAATTACAAATTTTTTGGGAGTCTTCTGCAAAATCCAGGAGACTTGGCAGTTCTGGGGTCTTGCACTAATTGTTTGCTAGCCATGGAGTTCTAGAGTCCAATGTAAGTGACAATGGTAAACAGTGTTCTAGCCAGGCATTTAAAAGCATATCGGGCCGATACGCTGAGCAAAAACCCTGACATACTGAAATTCCCCCGATACACATTCGATACGCTTCTATTTTCCTAGGGAATGCTAATATTAAGTTTAAGAAACAATGCAGTCATATATGCAAAAAAAAATCTTCAAAACACCAACAAAGAGTTACCAGAATATCTGCAAAATGCACAGAAATCAAATAAAGCTTCCACAATGCAACATAGTACACACATCGTACACACGCACAAGTTTAACCACAGTACAGCTTGCTTTGTGGAAGTATCACATGGCTCCCACCACGCTGCTGACAAATTAATAGCAAGAGTAGACGGGTTAGGAGCCAGACTACAGCTCCGGATTGTGCACAGCTGCGATGGCATGGCTGGCAGCACGGTAGTTGCCAGAACCTTTCAAAATTGTCGCCTTGAAAACTATCGAATTAAGCTACAACTAACTGGAAACAAAACTTGGTCTTCCTCTCTCTGTAGTTTCTTCTTAAATGCATTTACATCGATGGTTATTTTGATATGCTTTGTCGTGGTTTACGAACACGATTTTTGGTCAGACCGTGGTGGTGGTATGTGCGCGGTACTGTACCACATGGCAGCCCATCCATGAACAGTCTTGTCATGCTTTCGTGTCTGTACTGGGTATCTTCACATTGTAGTGTGTAACAGAGCATTTTTCTGTATATCTTTGTTATTGTTAATCGTTCTCATCTATTTTTTTTTAGTGATTGTTCGTTATTTTAAGACCAAACTTTTTATCATTTTCGGCACAAACATCTAACCTTGCAACATCGATAATGAGAATAAGTTTGGAATGATGGTAACTTGTATTCTTTTTGACAAAAGTTTTAGAACCCAGGAAGCAAGTACAAACGATGGTATGGGCCTAGGTGCATTAAGTTAATTTTTATGTAGGCATGCCTATTTTTGTATACGTAAAATAATCACACATGTTGAGTTAAAACCCCAAGAATCTATTCAGACTGAAGTTTTTCAAAATGAAATGAAAACCGAGGCGTACCGTGTAGGCCTGTTAAGCTTGTTTTGTAGTTATTTTTCATTGATGCACATTAAAACAAGAACAAGCACATGTAAAATACTATTGTGCAGTAATGAAACATGGATCAGATATCCTAATGTTTATTAGACATTTGCTCCTTTCCTCAGCAAACGCACAACAAAAAACACAAATTGAAGCCCACTCCACCCAAAAAGTAGAGAAAAGGGTAGAAATCTGTCTCAAACTGAAAATTGCTTTTTACAATGACTGAATGGGGGCAACGGGAACTTAAAACAAAGCTGTTATATTTAATGTAATAAATGTTCAAGAGCACCCTCGGGTGTCAGATTCCTCTATCCTTTAATTTTACCCTGGCTAGAATGTTGATGGTAAGTGATAACAATTTTGAAGAGTTCTTCACTTTTCTCATTAGTAATGGTGTTGAAAATATCCAGACCTCTCAAACAATGGTCTAGCCGAAAGGGCTGTACAGACAGTGAAGTCTGGCCGTAAGAAGAATCACGGAGCTGACTTGGAGACCAGGCTACAGAAGTTCCTTCTTCTGTACAGAGTGACACCGCAAGCAACAACTGCTAAAAGCCCCAGGAAACTCCTGCACAGATGGCATATTCGTACATAGCTGGATCAGCTCGACCAAACCTGAATAAAAATTGTGGGTATACCACAGAGACTATCTCTTCAGAAGAGGTGTATTTCTGAAAAGAACCAGTGAGCATCAACTCGATGTTTTGGCCAGGATGCTATAGCCATCATCAGACCGTCACTCTCCTGAGGACGGCCAGAGCATCCTGGCCGAAACGTCACATTGACACTCGCCAGTTCTTCTCAGAACTAAACCTCTCCTGAAGATTTATTTTTCTATGGTGTGCATGCAAACCTACAGCTCATGTAACTTCCACCATACAAAGCTTCAAATCTTATTGAATAAGAAGATTAAATGGTGCCAGAAGTAAATGAAAGAGCAAGCTTGTAAAGAACTTTGGAGTAGGAGCCACTTGGCTGTGAGGTCAAGTTCAAAGTCTCCTGAGCTCAAATGTCTGTGAGATACAGCTGGATGATAGAAGATTGCTGAAACACCACATAGACCATGTCAGACACTACTTTCACGACTCAGTTTCCATGATCGACAGAAATCTCTGTTCTGGTCACTGCAGAGAAACATTATTCCGGCTCCCCACTCCAGTCAACCCAGCACAACCAAAACCACCTGTGGACTTCAGGCCTTGAATTAGGTAATTTAAGGGCAAGGCCACTTTGGCTTTGATTTAGCAAAACTATAGAGGGCATCATGGCCAGTAGGGAAGGCACCAAGGCCAGATAAAATCTTGAAAAGGGGCATGGAGGCCAAATGTTAATATTCATTCATCAAAATGTTTTGACAATCAGAACATACACAGTATGCATGCACGCACACACACACACGTGTGTAAACGCCTTCAATCGTGGACTCCCTATTGTTATTTTTTTTTCATTTTTTCTTTTTCGGAAGACCTCCCATATGTTTTGTACACATTTTCCAACCGTGGACTCTTCAGCAATCGTGGACCCTATTGTCCCCTATTATTATAGGTTCACGATTGAAGGCGTTTACACACTCACCTTTACATATGTATACATTTGGGCATTTCCGTTGTTCTCGTGTACGAAACTTCCATACAACACAGGAAAAATTTCAAATCACTGCCATTTCAACAAAATTCAGTTTCCTGGGTTGAAGTTTCGACCGTATGTCCCTTATATAAAACACTTCAATTTGCGACAATGAATGGCACTTGAAAATTCCTCCTTTTTGAGTAAATTTGAAATATCTATTTCGTGAAATTCTTGTGGGGTACCACTTTAGTACCCCACAAGGATCAAAACTGGCCTTGTGGGGTACCTTCCATTGTTCCGGTACCCCACAAGGCACAAGCGCATCCAAACACGCACTCCTCGTACACGGGCCTCAATGTGAATCAATGTGAATTGAGTACCACACATACGAGCACTGAGAAAGAGAAAGTCAGGCAACTCTACAAGTGAAATCTTTCGCACCTACTCCTGATGGAATGTGAGTGCTAAAATAGAGGTATTCACTTTTGCAGTGAGGGTGTCACTGCCTGAAGTATCAGCATATTCCAGATCCGTGCTTCTATGTACAACTGTGCAGTACATACACTGCATACTTTGAATGGACGTACACTGTGTACATTCAGTGCATTGACATCGAAGCCGGCGCCCGTTGTGTGCAACGTCTGTGCATCAATTCTGCTAGATTTTTAGACAGCCGATCGGGGTGGCATGACATCGAAATACACTTTCAATGGGTTTGCAAGCATCTGAAAAAAGGGATTTTCATGTTTTAATAGGCTTAGGGATGTTTATGGAAAAGGGTAAATATTGGGTAAGGCAGAACTGACGGTGAGGACGGATATTTTTGGGGGTACCTCGGCCAGTGGGAAGGGCAATAATGGCACCGGCTGTCATGGCTGTCATTCATTTCAAGGCCTGGAACGTCTGCCACAGTCGGCATCTGAGCCTGGCCAAGTAGAACAGGCTGAAGATCTACCATAAAGGGTGTCTACTCAAGTCAAATACTCACATAACACTAATCATCATGTGCACAACTGCAGTGTTTTGAAAACAATAAGACATCAGATTTTTCCCACCACTGCCCCTACACCCATCAGGCATTTGGCTCTGAATACTTGTTCTTAGAATTCAGGATTTTCTTGGCAAGTAGACGTATCAGCCCCACATAAACACAGGTTACAATTCATCAGCCAAATCAGTCAATTGTGACCCACTCTGTGAAAAGAAGTCTTAAGTCGACAGAGCCACTTTGGAGTAAAAAGTCCTTTAGAATAATTTTGCAGAGTGTAAACCAATAGGAACGCATAGCATTATTCACCATGGAATATCCACTTTCATTTGGATGCCAAACTGAGTGACAGATCAAAACAAAAAACTTAATTTACTCTTTCCAATACAAATTAAAACTCAAAAAGTGGCTCCGGTGACTTAAGACTCATATTCACCAAGTGGGTCACAATTATTCATCTGTTAGCATGTTCGAGTTATGGAGGATGTGTAAAGATTAAAGGTATTTTGCTGTGGTGCTACATGTATCGGTACATGTACCTGATGTCTGATGACTCAATTTTTTTGTATTAATTAAAGTCTACATAAAGAGGTTGATAGGTAACAGTGAATGCGACTCAAGAGTTCTTAGAAATTAGTGACAAACTTTTAAAGGCTCACTGTATCCAATTCAGTAAAGGTACTTTAAAAAATATCTATTAACAATATATTAGCTGACAACATTATAGAATATGTATGTCCATTATAAATGGGAGACAGAATCAATGTCTCAACTTGTTCAGTGATATGGTAAAACTAAAATGACCATCGAAAACATAAAAAAAGGAATAAAAGGACTGATGAAACCCGAGTAAGAACGACGTCAAACATTCCAGGTAGATTTATTTTCCTCCTGTGTTCCGGGTAATGCTATTCCATGGACAGATTTCAACAACTTATTCACATGAATGGAACCAATTCAAGCAGAAGAATTTACCAGTAATACATCTTCATTAGGGGTTGAGGAGTTGGGTTTGGAATTTGGGATTGGGACTGGGGGTCGGGAATTTGGGTTGGGGATTTGGGATTGGGGTTTTAGGGGGTTTGGAAGTTGAGTGTTTGGGAGTTGGGTGTTTGGCAGAAGCAGCTCAGGAGAATGGGGCATGGCAGAATAGGGTCAAGTTGAAGTGAGTTTGTATTGGGTTGGTGTACAGTTTGGTGTGGGTTGGGTTTAGGGCCAGTATGTTCTCACAAAACCAGTGCCCTCACTTGTCTGAAAAACCATGGATGATTTTAAATGTTAAAGAAAGTGCAATTTTTCAATGCACTAACATATCCCAAAGTCAACTAATGGGTTTTATACTGTAGAGTTCACAGTGTGTTTGAGAGAAATTTATCAAATGGACCCTCTAAGGTCATACGTCATACCAAAACAGGGAATCTGAAGAAATGCGAAGAGTAAAGACAATAGACCTTATTTAGTGAGACGCCAAATGGGGTGGTGCAGGACTATTTTGAGTTCCATGCCTCACTTTCACATTTTACATGTGGCTTAAAACATTTTGATACAGATTTTAATCAAAAATTTTAAATTATTCATCAGCAAAAATGATATTAATTTTTGATGAATTTTTATGCATTCCTTTCATTTTTATTCTCCAGTTCCACAAGTAAAATGTTAAACTCGCTTTCAATTCCATTGGAACTGCAATTGAAAGAAGTTTTTAAAACTCTTTTGCATCATCTCTGCTTTTTACGATGACTGATATTTCTTTTTCAATCTCGTTCCATCTTTGTCTGAATCTAAATGTGTTGGCATTATGGAAAAGCAAATAAATCAAAATCAAGTCAACAATTCAATGCGGCCAACTTGTGAATAAGGCCAATCATCACACAGACACAATGATGGCTTGTCTGCGCATGCTTAGTGAGGACATTATTTGTGAAATGAATATGTGATCATACACAAGCCCACACACCCAAAAACTGTTATGACTTAAACTGGGTACAGGCTTTATCAGATGTTGATAATACATCTTGTGAATAAGGTCAATCATCACACAGACACAATGATGGCTTGTCTGCGCATGCTTAGTGAGGACATTATTTGTGAAATGAATATGTGATCATACACAAGCCCACACACCCAAAAACTGTTATGACTTAAACTGGGTACAGGCTTTATCAGATGTTGAAGAGGAATTATCAAATTAGCCAAAGACTTACCTTAGCAAGCTCTGAGAACAAACTTTCCAACTCTAGTAATGTCAGATTACTTGCAATACGTCCAAGACGTGTTACGGATGTGTTCCGAACAAGTGACCACACATCACATACCCCACGCAAAATCAGGGTTTGTACATCAGTGAGGTGTTCATGGAAGCTATGATGACTGGCGTGTAACTGTAGCCACTCCATTATATGGATCATTGTCTGGTTGCGAACCACTGGCATATCACAAGCTGGATTTAATGTGACAAAACAGAATGAAACATTAATTCATATCTTAATGGGAATTAAACATGACAGATGATATCTTTGAAGACTAAAACAAATGTTAACAAATTTAATGTTCTGATGAACAACGCGACTGTACGTACAAGTAGGTTTTATTTGATCAAGTTATCGTACATGTACAAGTAACATGTTTGTTATAGCTGTGTTGTACTGTATATGTAAGAGAGGTTCAAAGTGGGTGTCATCCATCTGTGGAGATAGTCCATATTGTCTTAGGGGGCAAACTGTGCAAAGGTGGAAGTTCTTGTTACTGACTATGCCATTATCAACACTTTCCTCCCTGAGATGCCACCTGACTGCAAAACATTTCTCCAGTATCACAAGGTGGAAGTTGACTTCCAGTATGCTGCTTTGCCAATGTCAGCAATCAGCATACCCTAACCGGTTCATGGGATCCCACTCAGGGCAGTAGTAGGCTAACACATGGATTGTAAAATACAATGCCGCTATGATGAACATGAGGTTTGAAGGACCCAGTGGCCATTCCTCAACACTGGTGGCGCCCTTTACAGTTTACAGTATTGCTTCACAGATTATTCCCCAGCACATGGTGTCACTATTCAAGTCAGAAAAAGTGTATTGACCCGGCAGCCATTTCTTCACATACTTTGCTCTAAATTTAAGTAGATTTTCGAAGTTTTCTTCTTCAGATCACACCATCCATAGTGCTGTAGACCATTATTGTTTACGAGCCCTATTCAGGAATACGGTCAGCAGTACATGGCTGTGTTGAATTGGCCAACCCCTGTACGAAGCCAGTTGAAGGACACCCATTCTCTCCTTAGAAGGATAGCAACTGGAGGTAGAGCTGTTTGGGGGCTGACATTCAGTTGGTTAGGTCAAGGTGTCTGCTGCCAGGAAGATGTTACTGTCCAAAGACAGCAGCTTTGAAGCATGACGGGAGAAAGGATGGCATAACCTCAGGCACTGTTGGCCAAGGCGTTGTGATTCCTCGACTGTGTGGTGTAATAGATGTTATGGGTCTGTTAATGCTTTGGTTACCTGCCTGTGTGTGAGATACTCTCTGCGGAGAGGTACAGGTGCAATTTCCAAGAGTACAGGTAGGTATAAACCAGGTGGAGTTGGTCTCAGACATCCAGTGATAAGACTTGGTGTGTCATTCAGAGTTGCATCCGACTTCTTAGTGTGACAGCTTCTGCACCAGTCAGGGGAGGCATACTCCGCAGGGCAATAGATGAGGGCAAGGGCACTGGTACATAGGGTGGATGTAGTAGCACCCTAAAAAGAACCTACCAGGCGGACACCTTTGCACGCACAGACTCAAGGTGCTGTCTATAGATCAGCTCACTGTCTACCTTCAAACCAATATAAGTCGGCACTGTGTTGTATGGCAGGGCATGCCATCAAGGTTGATCTTGAGCTGGCCATTTGCCTCCTTGGTGTGGAGGTGGAAAGCTGTTGCTGTTTTCTTGAAGTTGGTGGCTAATTGGGTCATGTTGCAGTTTGTATGTCCTTTACTTTGGTCCAGACTCTGTCAGAGTGAAGGAGGGCAAGATCGTCTCCATACTAGACCATGAGGCGTTCCTGCAATATCTGCTCAGAACCTAATTTTCTTGATCATAGCGGGTCTATGTGGAAATGGTATAATTTGTTGGTGGATAGTATGTAGATTACTAATGCTTAAATCCCCCATCTCTATTGTACCAAGTTCTCAAGATATTAACATTTGAAATTTCCTCATAAAAAGCTCCCTCTATTGGTCAAATAGTGTCAACTGTCCACATTGTAATGGGACAGTTTGGTTTATGTGTGAAAAGAAATGTGAAGCCCTTTCTTTCAACCTATTTCATGTACTGGCCCCCTTGACCTGAGTGATGTTTTTATATCCTATATTACAAACTGCAAAGGTACAGTTACAAAATACATGTACACCCAAATAAAGTGAAATGAATCTGCAGAGCAACAAAGTTTTCCATTACTTTTTTCCTTCTGTTGTTAAGTGTTTATTTCAAAAGACACAATAGTATATTCTCAAAGGACCTGTAGCAATCAGCAAAGCAAAGGCAAGACAAGTACAAAATTGTGCTATAGCCTCAATGAGTCTATAAGGCTTGCAGTCCGTGTGTTGATGGGAAAAAATACAATTATGTGAATATACGCAACCACAACTTGATACTTCAACCTAGGATTTCCTGCACAGCCTCATCCCAACAGGAGGTGCAATGTTCGTTATGTGTACCTTGAGCAAATGAATTTGAAATTCCTGACCATCTTCGTAAAAGGACTCTATCCACAACAATGTATTGTACTTGTGTATGTATGCATTTCTGCATTTGTTTTTATTAAAAGACAATTTTGAAAAATTTCTTTTGAGATTTCATGCCCATTCAAAGACTGTTTGAATACATGTAGCACTTCATTTCTAAAATAACAACCACACTTAATCTGCATATATATTTCCCCCAACAATCAAAATATATTTTGCATACATCTTTTACATACAGTTTTGAACAAGAGCATAACATGACCGGTGCATTCTGTTTACCAATTTTGCAGAATTTTCCATAGATGTGATTTGTTTTCTTAAGCAGGCCTCGATCTCGGGGGGGGGGGGGAAGGGGCAGGCCACTTTGGCCTTGCCTTCATCAAATTTCAACAGGGCACTAGGCCAGCTGGAGGGGGCATCAAGGCCAACTATTTTGAAGCCTTTGATTTACATTTTTAACCAGTCATGTCATGAGTAGGCCTATAAGCTATTCTCTTCTTGAACACCATGCTATCCCCCTTCAATAAAAGGTGATTTTCATGCTGCTATTATTTGTCGCATTCCCTGTATAAAATTGTAATGTTCTTTTTTAATTAATTACAATTACCCGGATGATTTTTCATTCCAAATCCTACCTCTGATTTAATGCTTGCTTAGATTTCGTATCCCTTTCCCGTTAGAGTTCAAGGACTCCTAACCTCTGAAACTAAGTTTAAAATATAATAAATAGTGTTTATCCTTTTATTTAAATGAAATGGGGATCCTTTTAAAATGTTTACTGTTTGATACATGGTTACGGAAAACTCTGGTCAAAGTTGGCATCATGCAACTCGCAAGTTGGTCTTTTGATAAAAGTAATGATCATGTGTTGATGTATTTCCATTGATAATTTTTAAGTGGGCATGTTCTCTTGGTTCCTTTTCCACAAAACCACAAGAAAAAATCCTTGGTATAAAGTGGGCTGTAAACAAACAATCGATTTCTGGAGCTTTGTTGTTGTTGACATGAAGTAGGCCTACATGTACATTGCGTGTGCATGAGCGCACCCACAAAGGGGTTTCCCCAATATTTGCATCAATACCAGTACCCCCTCTTGTGCACGTGCATGCGCTCTGTCCCTTTTTGGAGTCACCCTATTAAATGAAGTTTTACTTGCAGCCGGCCCAAGATCAGGCCTGCACGCGCTGGTGCATAACATGTGCTAGCATTACGTCAGTACAAATGGCATGCATGGGTCGTCCTCAGTTTAGAGTGATGATCAAAATCGAGGACAAACCAGAAATAAGCCAGGGCAGATCAAAGCAATTAAATTTGGTGCAATGAATTATATGGATAGTATTAAGGTAGCACGCCACGTAAGTCGGCAAGCAGCACATGGCGGCATTTCGAAGTCATTATTTTTTCTAGTCAAGACTGAGTGCTGACTTTGCCGGAGTTTACAAGTTTATAAATACTTGATCCCTACTTTTTCTGGAAAACAAGTTTGCAAGCTTCTGGCATAACTGCTTCTGCCAGTGCCACTGCAATTGCCTACAGGTAGTGCATTAAAGCTGACTTGGTGTTCTTGAACAAGCATCCATTTTCACTTGCTATTGGCAGTAGCATTGGTCCCAAACTATAAGACAGAACTTCTTGCATGTTTGCATTCCTTATTCTACTGATGATGAGAAGTCGACCAAAGAGATCACGGTTAGCCTTCAAAGTGACTTGCTTTCCCTTTACTTATTTGGAAACTTTATTTCCTAGATTGGCAAATGTCAGTAACTTTTTTCTTCTTCAATGTACCAAAGAACCCATTCTCGCTAATCTGTAGCTCGTCCCTACAAAATTCCACAAATGCCAAATCTCCTCAGCTTTCATCAGATGTTCATTTATTTTCTTGGATACAACAGCACCAGACGAAATCTATACCAAGTCATTCTCTGAACACTCAAAGGGATTTATGCCAGTGGTCTCCATGACTGCCTGCGTAGCTTGCTCATCAAGTCGTGAACAAGTTGCATCAAGATTTTTATGGGATCTCTGTCTGTTAGGCGCCATCTAGAAATTGACGAAGTGTTCTTCCGCGGTTTGTTGGCATTCTTGCCAGTCAGTCTGTCCTAGTCAAGGAGGGCGAGAATACGCGGATTGGACAGCAGTGTGCGCTCTTGCGTGGCTAAGTTAATGAGCAGGGCCTTTGTCATCGCAGCAATGGATGCAACGAAACATGACTAACCTCATGAATACAGACGGCAGGATGCAGAATGCCCGTCCTTTAAATACAGTATGGCAAAAGTTTTGATACATTATTCGTGTATTTTATTGACAGGAATAGGCATTCTTTGATCAAGATGTATCAGTTTTTGTTCATTTTGCAAAGTGTGCATGAAAACAATAAACAAGCCATTTACAGATTGTCTCAACCAGGGG